>RJWM01001963.1:0-139762 GCA_004363535.1 Dasyprocta punctata | reverse complement strand
CAATATTATTGTCCTCATTTGTTGGAGAGCTTAGGTAACTTGCCCAAGACCATTCTGACCTTCGCGTCTGACCCCAAATGCTGCAATCCTAAGTACTGGGAACTTCGTCATGTGTTCTGAGAGAAGCAATCCCCTGATAAGTCATTAATCAAGAACATTTTAATCATTTTTACCTGCGGAGAAGGATTTGGATCTTTCTCCTGGTATACTTGTTTTGTACAGCTCCACGTTTATAAAAACTTCCAGATGAAACTCAAGTCAAGCAAAACCAAGGAAATGAGCTAGCACCTAAGAACAAGAAAGAAAATTGGAAGCATGATGCTAGGAAGATATCTGATCTCCATTCCAAGCACTGCATTCCAGCCTTTTGCTTGAAAAATTTTTCTTTTCAGTATGCTTTTAAATTTACATGTTTCATTGTTGGTTTGTAACACTTAAAAAAAAAAACAGTGATGGCAAAGCATTAAAAGAAATGAGTTCAAGACTGAAAAAAGCAACCTCCACCTTGTAGGTTACAGCACATTTCTTTGCTGAACGTGAGCTTCAGACTTCACATGCCTGATTTGGGAACCCCAGTCACCATACTGGAAAATATTTCAAAATCGGTCTCAGCAGCTGGTTTACAATCCTGAGGTGACCCTCTGTTTGTGGGACACAGCTGGTCAGGGGTGCATGGTGGAATCCATGTCTGAAAAGCAAGAGATCTTGGAAATCACAACATCTCAGTTTTCTTTCTCTTGGTGTTCCTAAGTGACGAAAACTGGGAGTGGAAGTTGGCTCCTGTTATTATCTCATTTAATTCCTTCCACAATACTTAGGAGTATTACCTGTATTCCACAAGACAGAAACTGAGGTTCAGAAAACAACACTCAAATGTTCAGTCACCTACAATGTGGGGTGCAGGTCTGGACTCACTCATATCCGTGGGAATCCCCTCTGCCAAGAGACGGGCAGGAGAATAAAGTGTCCTTACAGTTCATGACTGTTGGACCTCTGAAAATACTGTCATGAATTATTGCTAAGCGTGCTTTGCACGATAATTTCCACTGAAAACAAAAATGTTAAAATCTGTGTTGTTTGGCTGAATCACTAAGAAGCCACTTTTTACTTAGTCCCTAAAAAAAACAAAACCAAAAAAAAAAAAAAAAGAAGAAGCTACAAATCTTAACGGCCTGGGAGAGCTTTAGTGCCTCATCTGTAGGGAATTTTTTGTTAGGTTGGTTGGTTTGGTTTGGTTTAATTAAGTGGTTTTTTTGAGACAAGGTCTCATTATGTAGCCCAGGCTGGCCTAGAACTCTGGATAATCCTCCTGCCTCAGCCTCTGGGGTGCTGGAACTATAGGCACACACCAGCATGCCCGGCTCCCGTCGGCTTTCAGTGATAGAGTGTGAATCCGAATCCATACAGGCAGCAGTCCCTGCACAGTTAGCCTCGGAAAGTACAATCTGGGAGCGTTTTGCAGCTCTGAGAATCCGTTGGTTTTGTTGTGGATAAGACTTATTAAATATGAAGTGATAGGAAGTGCATATTTATAACCCCTCTCATGAATTTCAAAACGTTGACATTCACTCGCTTCTGATTCGTTAGCTTTTCTGAATCAGGGGACAAAGGTACCTGAGGGATAATCATGCAGAGACCTGAGGCCGGTGTCAGCTGTCACGGAGGCGAGCCCACAGCAGCAGGAGGCCGGGCGGCTCTGTCCAAGGTGTGACAGGTTCGGAAGTTTCATTGTGAGGGTTTGAACACGGGCGGGGTCTGCTGTCCCAGCCCCTGTTCCTCAGAAGTGGTCCCCGCTTTACTGCTGTTGAGCACCAGCAGGGGTCACGCTCGGAGGCCGAGGCCACAAAGAGGTCCAGTCTTTTCCTCCCTCTTCCTCTTTCTTCTTCCTCTTCCTGTTCTTTGTGGCACTGAGGAGTAAACGAATGAATGGCCTCCACACTGAGTTGCAGTCCCAGCTCACTTTTTAAAAAAAAAATTTTTTTTTTGAGACAAAGTTTCACTAAATCACTATATTGGCCAGGCTGAACTCAAACCTGTGATCCTCCTACCTCAGCCTCGCAGAGTGCTGGGAGTTTGGGCATGGATCACCAGATCCAGGTGTTTCTGAAGCTGAGATGGCTGAGCCTTGTCCGAGAACTCCCCTGTACAGCTCTCCTGGGGAATCGCGCTGCAGAACACTGCAGGCCTCAGGGACAGCTTCTCCAGGATGATGCTGCGAATACAGGGGCGGCAAACGTCAGCCCTTGGGCTCTGAGATATGGCTCTGCTAGGAATACGACAATAACAAAGCAACTCGATATTTATTTTATTACATAAGCTAGACTTGAAAAAGCAACAGAGTTCCACTTTTTTCTTCCCCCCTTGGAAAAAGCCTTGCAATTTTCCCCATCAACCTAGGCTAATTACATTATGGGTGAAACATATCTTCAAGCAAATTGTAGCTTAGTTGGCAAAACTGTTTAAGAAGAAAAAAGTGATGATTTGAGAGTTCCAAACGGGCCAACTCTGAGCAGTCGTTTCTTGATGATCGAACCAATGCGATGCAAGCCGATTAGTCAGTGAGTCAGGGGAAAACTCTGCCTTCACCCAAGAAGGAGACGAGTTCTCATCAGGATGAAAATGTGCCCAGGACTCCAATCACTGATTCAAGGCTGGGGAGACCCAGACCACCCAAATGGCCCTGGTGACTCCGACTCCCTGGGCTCACAATGACTGAAGCGACGGGAAAAGTATTCAGGCAACCGGAGTCCAAGATGTGACGGCGCCCAGGTCGGCCGCATCCGGGGCTGTCACCCAATTTTCCAGGCATGGTTCAGCTGGTGCTGCACTTGGGGAGCAGGAACAAGTGCAGTAGCTCCCCCTTATCCACAGCAATGCCTCCAAGACCTCCAGGGGCACCCTGGAGCCCCGGGTAGCACCCCACCCTGTACACACTGCTTTTTCCCATGCATACCCATGACGATGCTCAGTTTGCAAATTAGGCACAGTACAAGATTAACAACAATAAATAATGGCAAAATAACTATAGCGTATATTGTATTATAAGAAAAATACTGTGCATATGGTCTTTCTCTCTCTCTCCCCCTCTCTCTCCCCCTCTTTCTCCCTCTCTCCCTCTCTGTCTTGCAAGAATCAAGACAAACATCTGCATGAAAGCAGCCTCACACCACTTGTACCCCAATGTCCTGGGAAGGGGGCACTTGAATTCTGGGACCCCTGATCACGTGGGTCATGCACATCAGGTCCCCTGGGACCGACGGCTTCCACCTGAGCACCCGGAGTCGGTCTTCATGGAGTGGGAGCTGGCAGGACTGTGACTGAGTTCTGACAAGCAAGGACCCCTTGGGCAGGGAGGGTGACGTCCTTTCCTTCCCCGGTCCCGTGTCCCTCACGGGAGGGAGGCTGGGAAGATCGTTACAGTGCCTTCCTATATTCACGAGATCTTAGGGAAAGTTTCACCTTTCACAGCAAACCCCTGAGAACGGGAAGCATATGTTCTGGCTGTGAAAGGTTTTCCCCAAGAAATAACAGAATTGGTCACTTCACAGTTTCAGCATAACTAAGACTATGTGTGCCCCCTCTCCCCTGGGACCTCTTTGTTCTTAGACTGTGACAGTGGACTGTCCTGCTCTGCCAGCCACTCCCTTGTGCCTCTGGACACTCCGTGGGCCCTGTGTCCCTCCCCATTCCCTGTACAGGCACCGACCAACTTCAGGCAGGAGGAAACTGCCCGCATCACCCTTTGGGCTGGGACCCCTGATCACGTGGGTCATGCACATCAGGTCCCCTGGGACCGATGGCTTCCACCTGAGCACCCGGAGTCGGTCTTCGTGGAGTGGGAGCTGGCAGGACTGTGACTGAGTTCTGACAAGCAAGGACCCCTTGGGCAGGGAGGGTGACGTCCTTTCTGCAATGGTCCCCTCTTCCACCCCTGGGAGGCCAGGTCTGGAGCATGTGGCAGGAGGCTCTGAGATGGCCCAAAGGTCACCCCTCTAGCTGCTCCCTCAGGCCACTGTCTCTAGCTGAGTCTGGCTGTGTTTCCGGGTGTGCCCTGGCACAAGCCCCCATGCCCTGGGGGTCACTCACTGGTGTATGTCCACGGCACAGGAGAAGAACATCGCCCAGACTTCTGGGACAGCCAAGCGAGGTCTTGGATTCCACACAAATCAGAGCCCCTGGACACCACCGAGTCCCATGTCCCGTCCTTCTCTCCCAACAGCCCTGCCCCTGCACCCTAGACACCAGGGGTCTTGTTTTTATATTTCTAAGTCATGATTCACCTTGTTTGTGTGCATTCTCAGACAGTACAGTGGCTCAGGCACAAGACAAGACCAAGATGGGAAGGAAGTTACACTGGAGGGACTAGAAACCTGGAGAAACGGCAAAGACAAACTCACGCTGGGCTGAGACACGCGAGAGAACATAGACCGTGTGCCCAGCGAAGGTGCAGTTCAGCGGTCAGTCTGGCATTCTCAGGTTTTTCCTTAGAACCTAACTAATCATTGTTCAAGGAAAACCCAGAAGTGTCACAGAAACCGCAAATATCCTCTGCAATACGGTTGTTTTCTGTTTTTTTTTTTTTTTGTGTGTGTGTTTGTTTGGTGTTTTCTTTTCTCTCCTTTTCATTCCTTTTGGCAGGGAGTTTGCAAGTAGCCAATGCAAAAGCATTATGTAATTCTCCTTGCTCCCGATTGGCTGCTGCCCTGTAACCAACCTGGTAGATGCGCCAGCATCCCCACATCCTAACAGGCTATCTCAAGTGTTCTCAGTTTTGTTCTTCTTAGATCCCTAAGATGCCACCAAAGTGCCCTGCACCTTCTAAGGTTTTATTAATACAGTATTTTTTAAATTAAATTACAGAACTACAAGAAGCAGCATATTCAGGGTTTAAACTAGAAAGACAGGCATTTATAGGCATTTTTTTGACCATATCTGAAATTCATGGTTTTTCACAACTTACAGGTGCTCCAGGGACATAACCCCAGTGAATTTCAGGGGTCCAAAGTACCAGGCGGGTGGTATGCAGCAATGGTACATTTCTCAGTCCTGGGGCAGACACAGCTTTGATCCCTGGCCTGCACTTAAACGATATGAACATCCTATTTTGTCTGCCTCCCACATGCACGTGCTCCTCAGTAAACACCCCTGCCTTTTCTCCTGCTAATCAGCCTATTGTCACTTGTTTCAGCAGGTTGAATTATCAAGCCTTGTTTCCTAAAGATTTCAAACATCATCTCCTTTAAAATCTCCCAGTATCTTTCCACTATAGGTTGCTATGACTACATGCGAAGCTGGACAAATACCTACAATCATCAAATTCTCAGTTGGGGTTTAGGGGCAGCCTCTGCCTTCATCCAGGAAACGTTTGACAGTCACAAGCCTTCAGGGAAAGGCATAGTTGTTCTTGAGCACATAGCTACGTCCTGATGTGGTGGGGAAAGAGGCGGAGGCAGCGGGAGAGGAAACAATGTCACGCACGGCCAGGAGGGTGACCACAGAGATAGAAAACTAGCCAGTGCCTTCCCTCCAGAGGACAGGTGTAGACCTGTGCTTACAAGAGCTTGCAAGGTGGGGGCCAGGCTTCTCAAAAGTGTACATGCTCTGAATCAGATTTAATACAGGACACGGAAATTTACAACATTGGCCTGCAATGGTCACACACAGAGTCCAATGTAGAAGAGTGAAAAAGATCTGTCCAGGGCTGGAGACCTGAAGAATCCAACGGAAGGCCTGGAGCCCATGGCAACGCCCCATATAAATCCTCATCAGGGGGATGAAGGATCCCAGATAAAGACAGAGGGGTCTGCACCCGGAGGTCAGAGGGACGGTGCTAGAAGCTACCGTCTGCCCTGTAGGCCGAAACGCCCGGTGCTGGAAGCTGAAGAACCTGGGTGGAAAGCCAGCAGCCAATGCCTAAGGCAAACGCAAGGACCAGAGCTCCTCCAAAGAAAACAGCAGACATCCTCGGTGACAGCGGGGACCAGAGCTCCTCGAAGAGAACAGCCAAAGCTTCTTTGAGGAAAATCAACCGAAACGAAGCTCTTCCAAGGAAAATCAGCTGAAATCCTCCCCTCCTTGTTATGGTTTATGGCTAGATGTCTCCTAGAGCCTCATGTGGTCATAGGGCTTTTTCAGAGGTGGCTGAATCCAGAGCGTGTGATGCTGGAATTGAGGGCGTGCGATTAGTAAATCAGTCCACTGATTGGTTTAGCGTAGTTCTGGTTAGGGTGAGGGTTGTGAGTGCTGCACCTGCCCTAGGGCAGGTAGCCTGCATACAATACAAAGGACAGAAGGAGTCTTCTCTCTCTTTTTGCTTTTGCTGTCTTCCCTCACCATGAATGGTTGCCCCTCTGCCATGTGCCACCCTGCCTTGGAGCCAGCTGATTATGGAGTGAAACCTCTACAAACTGTGAGCTAAATATACCTTTCCTCTTCTAACTTTGAGTGTCGGGTATTTTGTCTTAGCAATGAGAGAAAAAAAACTAACACACTCCTGTTCTTCTTTTTATAAGGTTCCAACAAAAACCCTCCTTAAAGTGAGTCTCCCACACCCAGGACCATGCTGACTCAATTCAGATGTGCATTCCCACTCAAGCTGACAATTAATCAGTTTACCACTGCAAGACCATAGGGAGACACTGGTTTTTGTTTTTTGTTTGTTTGTTTACAAACATGTTGATTTCTATTAAGGTACTGTTGCACTAGAGGGAGACTAAAAGGACCTCAGACAATCTTATCTTTTATGTATTTTGTTTCAGATATTAAGACCATACAAATACATTCTGAATTCTGATTACGGAAAGTTACTCATTAGGTTTCCTTCCGGTCCGTGAGTATGTAGTTGCTGTATAACCTGTTATGCCTACTGATTGTGTCTGCAGCATTTACAGAAACAAATAATGCATATATTTCTTATAAGGCTTCAAAATCTTGCAGGAACTACTAACAAAATTTGAGTTGTTGAAATTTCAGATCCAAGAAAATTCCTTCCTGTCTCTCTCTCTTTTTTTTTTTTTTTTTTGTGGCACTGGGGATTGAACTCACAACCTCGTGCCTCTGTCTCCTATTAAGAGGAAAAGTTGGAGAGTAATTTTCTCTTTCATTGTAAGTCCTTTGAGGTTTATTCTTGGAGCCTGAGAAGTCACTCATTCGTCTTGAGAACTTTCTCCGATTTAAAATTCTCTTAAGTGAAGAAAGGAAGTATCTGAGGCATGTGGAAAAGCTGCTTATCCTGTGTGATCATCCACAGACTTAACACAATGTCCAGAGTCAGCTTTGTTAGGTCAAGAATAAGCATGAGCTACACGGATGATGTCAAACTTCAGTATTTTTACTTAAACCTGGGTGATTCTCACTCTGAAGTCTTGATAAGGAATGTGAGTTAGTAAATACACAAAAGAGAGTCAGAATCTATTGCTGCTATGCCCATCACTGAAGCAGAAAGGACTCACACTGGTGCTTCATTGGATATGTTTTTGTTCCCTTTCCCCTGTTTGATAAATTAATATTGATCAGGCTTGAAAAGTATGCAGGGTTATCTGCATAGGACAGGGTCACCTGGCCTTGGGGGAGACTCAAGGACAGAGTCCGGCTCCAGTGAGTGGCAACTGGTGTCAGAGTTTACTGGTTACTGAATTCTTTCAAATCAAATTATCCTCCTGGCCACCTCCACCAGCATGGAGCTGGGGCTGTAACTTAGGGTGTAGCATAGGGATATAGAAACTGGAGATTTTCACAAGACAGGAAGAAATCCTAGAGACCAGAGAAATGTTATGGTAAGACAGCACGAGGCTGTATGTGACACACTCTTTCCTTAAAGGTCAAACAGCAACAAGATGTGGAGCCAGTGGGAAAATCAAAGTGGACCTCAGCATATATTTTGCTCTAATGTGTGTGTGTGTATGTGTGTGTGCGTGCATGTGTGTGTATGTACTATTTAATATAGATGTAGTGAGATGTTACTTTGGTCTCTATCTGTTGCACAGTTGTGTTGTTTCAGGTTTTTCTGTATGATTCTCAAACATTTTTAAATTTTTGTTAGTACACGTTTGCAGTACATAATGATTGTATGCATTGTGGTGAGTTGGTTCGTGTACTGAACACATCTTAATTTATTTTTTACTTTCTCTTTCCCTCTCTCCCTCTTTCCACCCTCCACCCTAGATTCTGATAACATTCTTAAACCTCCTTTCTCATTGATTCAGAGAAGGAAAAAGTCATAAGCTACCATAATTCTAAGGTTCTAAGATAATGCCTTTCATCTAATCAAGTAGATAAATCCACTCATATAATCTACTATAATCTATATAATGAAAAAAAATTTAGAATACCCTCCACAGATTTTATTATTTTGTTTTAAATTTAATTTTCATGACTATGTGTTTGCAGTGTATTGTGATTGCATTCCTCGTGGGGAGTGAGAATGTGGGCATAACACATCTTCATCTGTATAACGTCCCCTCCCCTCCCCTCCCCTCCCCTCCCGCCACCTCTTAGTACCCGTCCCACTAGCAGAAGACCCGTCTCCCTGCTTCCTGTAACCTATCTTTTATGTTGTGCATTAATTTATTTGTACTTTGGGTTTCTCATAGGGGAGAAACCATGTGATTTTTAAGCTTGTGCACCTCATTTCTTTCCCGAAACGTACTTTCTGTCGCTTAGTCTTCTCCCGGGCAAGCTGAGTAGCCCCCGTCTTTGGAGCGCTGCTCCTTTTGCCCCAAGCCACCTTACTTTTGCCGCTTGCTCTCTTTCCTGGGCCAGAGCTCCTTCTCGGCAGTCCTCAGGCACCCTGGGGTCCACGCCGCAGGGACGTGGCCAGTCCCTAATGCCATCTGGGCTTAGTCTCATCTTCTGTAAAGCAGAGACAACAATAACAGTAGCAGTAACAGCTGACGGCCACTAGGATTAACAGACACACGGTAGCTAGTGTCTGCTCGTCTGGCCTGGTACTAAGTGCTTTTCCTGTGTAGAGCTGAGTTCTCAGTTACATCCTATTGCCATCCCATGAACAGCAGGAAAGCCGATATGTAACAAATGAGCTGAACTTGTCACGGGACAGGGTCCCAGGAGGTTCCTAAAAAGGTGACAAGCACCCTAGACCCACCCTACAGTAGAATCAAACTGCAGGTTTGTTGATACCATTACAGAAATAATTTTCAGGATGCAGTAAAAAGAGACATAAAAGGATTTATTGTTCAGAAATTTAAAGGACACACTCAGAAAAACAGAGCATGGTGTCTCCAGGGAGAGAGAAGGGCCTCACGATCCAGAGCTGGGGTTGTCTATGGGGCTTGGGGTGTCCTCAGGGTGGCGATCTGGGGTGTGTTTCCTCCATCTGCTCACCTGGGCTGCATCCAATGCAAACCGTTGCCTGAGGCCGACACCCACCGCCCGCCAGTGCTGGGGTTTCCTGAGCGTGGATTCCGCGGGGTGAGGGCCGGGTACAGCGGGGGTCGCGGGCCGGAGCCCACATCGCCAGGTCCTGTGTCTCTGAGACACTTAGGAAAATGCTTTTCTCAGATGAGTTTCCTGGAACGGAAAAAATGCTTGAGTTACTTTTGTGCTCTAAAAATGCTTGAGTTACTTTTGTGTTGTGGAGTTTTTCTTAAAAGTGCAATTTTTAAAATTTCAATTTTCTTTCTCCCTTCTTCTTACCTTTGTTTCTTCTACTTTACCTCAAACTGACTTGCCCGCATTCACACAGCTCCTAAAGGCCGCAGCTGGGGCCTGAACTTGAGATGCCTGCCCTCCTGCCCAGGCCTGCCTGTGGCTACCAGGTGGCTATAATGAAAGAAAGATCATGAAATTTACAGCAGAGCTTGTCGCACACAGATCTTGTGCATTCGATGTTTATTATCTTCATGCTTCTTAACTATCAGATTCTCCAGAATTCCACCCAAGCAGCAAGGCTGAGGGCTTCCCAAGGGCTGTGGTCTGCTTCCCGTCCCCCTGCCAGGCTGTCACAGAGCCCTGAGCCTGACGGGGAGGGGGCGGGGCTTCTGCCGGGTAAGTACCACTCCCTCCGGCGCGCAGCTATGGCCGACTTACCAGGGATGACCTCTCTGCCTGCACCCCGACTGTCTAACACATTTCAGGAATTCAGTAGGAACTGGCAAGTGAGGACACGTATGAATGTCTCTGTGAAAGATGCAGCGCTCGCTCTCTCTCTCTCTCTCTCTCTCTCTCTCTCTCTCTCTGATCTTTTCTCTAAAGCAAACAACTCCCTCCCCATTTCTCTTGGAAGGGATCCTTCAGCCTTAGCATTTCTCTGCCATCTCTAGAGACCAGTGGTGATATTACAGGACATAAAGATAGTAGAGGTGTGTGGCAATACATTTTCTAAACAGCCATAAACAAACCCTTCGACGTGTGGCTCATAAAATCCTGTATGGGTTTTGTTGTTGTTTAAAAAGTCAATATAATATTTTATTGAATTTTTCACAGTGTTATGAAGATAAAAGTTTTTTCAAATTATTTTATCTAAAGTCTATATGAATAAATTTCTGAGAGTTTCTCATCTTCCTCCGTGCCTCCGTGGTGCCCAGGACGCTGATTCGATCATGTGTTTTGCAGTTTCTGTTAATAACCCTCCCCCGCTCCAAATAAGAGCTAGATTCGCACTGTGTCTTGGAGCTGGGGGCTGGGTGTTTCTCGCAGATGGAGCTGAGCACTGCTGCATTCTCCTGACTTCTCCAGTTCTGTTGAGATAACTCTGGGAGCAGATAGCATCGCAGATGTATTAATGGCTCGGGGGTTATTCAGATGCATGACGCCATGGAGCTCGGTGGAAGCTGGAATCTCAGCAGTGACCCAGAATGAATCCGGGTGCAGCCAGGTCACAAGCTGGGGTCTCACAGAGAGCACTTTGGCCTCGCCTCTGTCTGCAGACCCATGACACACATTACCCCCGGCACCTCAGGGCTCCTGGTCAGCGTCCCACTCAGGGTCTCCGAAGTCAGCTGTCAGATCCCCATTAGAACTGCTATAAATGCTTACCTTACTGCTTCTTAAGTTTCATTTATGTGCATAGTTTAAAATGCACATAGTATGTTCAGAGGAAAATACATATTGATAGTTTATAATTAATGTATTGGAGGTAGTCAGGACAGTGAGGTGTATCCACCTCCACAAAAAAAAAAAAAAAAAAAAAAAAAAAATCTCCAAAACAAGTTCCAGTCCCTAAAGGATGTGTGTGAGCCGGTGGTCAGCGAGAGGGCCAGATGCGAGGTCAGGAGCTTCTCCTCCACAGCCTGGGGACGAGCGTGAAACCTCTGCAAGTGGAACTTCCCAGAGATGTTGGGGGCCTCATGACAACAGAGCCGTGGAGAAGTACAGAGCTGTGAGGCAAGACAGGTGGGGACCCCCGAGTGTCGTCTCCCCCAAGGGTAACGCTGCTTCGGGTAATTTTCTTGAGGAGAAGGAAGACTTCCTTAGAAAATTACAGCAGATTGTCTCTGAGAAAGCAGATCTCTATTTCGAGTTCCGTTCTCTTTATGTAAATTCTGAAACCGTGCAAATTTCCAAGCTTAATCTTTTGAGAAAATCTCCTGTTTTGTCCTCACATTGCAGACCATGCTGGCTAGGGGGAGCAAGGGACCCGCAAAGCCCGCTGCTCTGTAAGAGTCACCCTGCAGCTCCCATTGCTGGATGACACTACGGGAGGGAGTCCGTGCTTCCCGGAGGCCGGAGGGGCTGGCCTGTTTCCGGTCACTCCTGAGGAGTGACGGACCCTTGCTCTTCTAACCTCACCTGTGTGCCCAGAGGCGAGCACAGCTTCCTGCTGGGGTAGAGAATGGGGTGGCGCAAGCCTGGACAGAATGCGGTCCGGGGCGTCCGTTCCCCACTTTCCTCAGAAATGGTGATGGAAAACCAGTTCATGGGTTTTCCATCCTGAGATTCCGACTCTCCGCCACTTACATATTTTTTTGCCTTTTATGCAATCATTTACCTTGACTGATACTCTGTTACCTAAGACAAAAATTGTTATGAACAAAAATCCTTACTGGATCTCTATTTTTTAAGTGAAATAAGAAAGCCTGAAGACAATATTTTATTTTTAATAAGAGATTTCTGCCCCAAGTGGGAGTTTCCTAGGTATATGAAACTGGCTTTTTATTGTAAAGTAGGGTGTATATATATATATATATATATATTTATTTATGTATATATATATATATATATATATATATATATATATTTTTAGAGGTGGCTCAATGCTCCAAAGCCAGATATTTTGAGCCTGGTTTCTGGCATTACAATAAGCAGGAAATCTGCAGTTTAACCTCAACTGAGAGTAAAGTTATACAACTTCAGGGGTTTTAGGAATCAAGGCTAAAGTAACACATATTTTCAACCATCAAATACTTCAATTATCTAGGAATAAATGACCAGGAAAGTAGGCAGAGACACGAGAATAAACTGCAGGACACTTCCCCCCACACTCAGATGGACTAGCAGTGCTGTTTAACATGGCACACAGGCGTGCATCTCCAGGCCATTAAATTTGCATTTTCGGAGTAGATAAGAAAGTGTTAGTGCAGGAGAGACCGTGGCTACAAACTTCCCTTTGCGTTCACTCCGCCTTCTGCTTATTAAGGTACTCTCCACCCGCTTCGCAAAGGCGATGATGAACATCAAATCTACGGAGGTTTACCACTGAAGTTCTGAGAAGTGCCCTTGAAGTGAACTGAGAAAGCCACTGTTTCGTTTGCTCACAGCTAAGAGCAATATAAATCAAAAACAAAAGCTTGATGTGCCTGGTGTTGTACAACAGGATGAACAAGGAGACCAAATATTCTACTGTCAAGCGTTAGAGAGTATTTCACAGTATTCAAAGTATGGACCTGTAGATGAGTTGGCTGGAAATAATGAAGCCAGGTGTCACGGCTTCTCAACCCTCAGGAGAGCCAATCCATACGTGTCTGCCTGAGTTGTAGATTTCATTTTCCCTTCCCCTCTTTCCCGCTTCCCCAAGGCTCTGCTCTTTCCCGACCCCAGCTGGTATGCACTGGGGAAGCAGATTGGCTGACCGGCAGCGAAGTCAGTAGTGCCCAGCAGGGACGGCTTTATGCTTTCTGAGAGCAGCGTGTAACACTGGATAAGCAAAGGCCCCGTCTGTGAAAGGGGGACACTGGAGGCCATAGAAGCGCTCCCTTACCCTGTTCCGGTTCAGAGCCATGAACCGTGTTTACAGCTCCTAAGCTGCCTCCTCGTCGATAGCAGACATCCGGTTACTTCGTTGCTCCCAGAAGTGAGGCTCTGCCGTCCCTGAACTGTGAACAGGTCACACTGCGAAGGCGCGCAGGTGTCTGGTTGCAGCTGCACGGCAGAAGGAGGTGACCAGAGCCACATCCCAGGAACAGGATCACATCGCGGCCCTGCGCCTCATCAGAAATGCGACCCGCCTGTGCACGAGCGGAGGAGCCTGGCTCCAGGTCTCTACTTAGCCTCTCTGTGCATCAAGCCAGTCTCCATTCTGCTTTTTCCCCGTGGAGACAGGATTTCTAGGGACCATGTTGCTTCGAAGCAGAGCACCATTCGTGGAAAAGACCTTACATCCTAGCATCACGTGAATGAGAGCTTGTCATGCTTCTCTCTATTGTCACAGCCACCTGGATCACCTATGAGACTGTGTGCCCTTGTCTACCTGGAGGACGGAGTCCCCGCTGCATCCCGTCAGTCACGGAGGGGACTTCATTTCTCCTCCCAACAGGTCAGGCGTCCAAAGCCGTCTGTCCACACCTGAGTCCCTCACAAACCCACTCTGTCTCCCTGCAGTGTTTCCTCTCTTTCGGCTTGGTCCCTAGGATGGCGATGTTGGCGATGCTGGGGCGGGGCCCGGAGGGGGTCCTCAGGTCACCAGGGGCGCTGCCTCCATTCGGTATGGAGGTGGTTGTCATGAGACCCTGAGCTGGTTCTCTCCTGACTCACATGATCTCTCTTCTCCTCCTGTGTTCTCCAGCTGTGGAATGCAAGCCTTGGTCCCAAGGAGGAGCCAGCGCTGTGCCCTTGAACTTTTATACTTGAGCTGCCAAGTCCCCAGGCTCAGACTGTTTTATAATAACACAAAAGGAGCTAACGTGGTCTTCTCTTATTGGTTCCATGCACTATTTCTATCTCTCCAACCCGGTCTTTTCCCTCTTTCTCCATCCGCCCTGGGCAGGGCTCACAGGTGCAGGAGGAATTTCTTTTCTGGTTCCCTAGCTTCTCCTTATCATGCACCAGTTTACTCTTGAGTAGGAGCTAGAGCTGCACTCTTGGAGTCACCCACTGCTTTATGCTCATTCTCAGTCTCTGTCTCTGTCTGTCTCTGTCTCTCTTTCTCACTGTCTCTCTCTCCTTGTCCTACCCCTCCTCTTTTTGCAGTACTAAGTATCAAGCCCAGGGTCTTGAGGGTACTAGGTAAGGGTACTCTGTTTATCTTTATTGCGTACTACTTTTTCCCTTTAAGCCTTTTATTTTTCTTTGACCCCTACACCGAAATCCCCAACCTCACCTGGTTTGAAAATCCTTCCTGTAAGCCGTCCACCCCAAGTTAATTTGAGACCTCTGGTCACCCAGAATCTTTTGCATAGACATTTATCACATGGAATTATAAGCTTTGCTCATGTGTGTGTCACTACTCTATTATATGATCTGATCCTTAAGATTAAGAGCTCTCTAACATTGGCAACTGACACTCTCTGGTATAGAGTGGTATTCAGCATACATGAAGAAATGACCCAGTGTATAAATTAAAGGGTCAGAATATAAAGCAGTGTGTTACTTTTGTAACAATGGATCTTTCAAAAGATAATATTCCTTTTATAGACTTGCCTATTCATTGTAACCAAGGCAAGGTATGGGATCACAAAAGCCCACAGACTGGGCTACAAAGAGCTCAAGGCCAGCCTGAACCGCATAGCGAGACCCTGTCTCAGAAAGACAAAGCATAATATTCATAATCAATAAAAAGCCAGCGGCACTGTTTCCCAAAGAACTAAAGTTTTCCATCCTAGCACTTATGGCAACTATCACTTGGGTATTGTTTGAAAATAAATTCACTTTTAGTCAATAAAAAGTGTTTAGATGGGGGCTGGGGATATAGCTCAGCGGTTTAAGCATCTATCTGGCAAGCACAAGGTCCTGAGTTTGATTCCCAGAACCAATAAATAAATACATAAATAAATAAATAGCTAGAACAGCAAAAAGGATAAATGAAGGTGCGGGGACCTACTTGCTTGAGACACTCGCTTTGCTCATTTCAGAGGCAAAATGGTGAATGAAGTTTAGCAGGTGTCCATAGTGCAAACACCCTGCCCACTCTCCCCAAGAAAGCCACTGATCACCCCACGCCAGGATCCCTACAGATTGGGGAGCACTCCAAGGAGGTAGTGAAAGGCCCCGGAAATCCTGCTTCTCTGTGCGTGCTTTGCTTTGGTGGAGACAACAGAGTTTGGTGTAGACCAAGCTGGAGCTCAGGCTTAACAACAGAATGTGTCCTGAGAAACACCTCCTCTGGAGATTCAATCACTGTGCAAAGACCAGTGTGCCCTTACTAAGACAGCCACGGTGTCACCAGGCAGAGCCTGCTGGGTCAGCTGCCCTGTGATGCGGGACTACTGGCTCTGCCACCAAGGCCTGTGCTGGGCAGGATTCCTGATTCGCCAACTCTTACACGCCCATCTGCAGCTGGAACTGGTAACGCTTGTCGCCACCACACAGGGAAGACCAGGGGGTCTCAGTATCCTTTAGGGTTGGCTGCAGGATTTCCCACAGGTACCACACTCTGTGGTTGCTTGAGACCCTTCCCTAAACGACAGAATTTGCAGATAGCCTACATGCATCCTCCTATGTAATTTAAATCTAGACAATTTATAATATCTAACATGAGGCAAATGCTGTGTTGTTGTACTATATTATGATGAGAATAATGACAAGAAAAGTCTGCACATGGTTAGTGTGGGTGCCATTCTTTTCTGACTATCTTCAATCAGTAGTTGGTTGAATCTGCAGGTGTAAAACCTGCAGACACAGAGGGCTGGAGGGCTGTTTCTGCCGATTGCTTTCCTCCTGCCTGGCTCTCAGTGTATGCTTAGCAAATAGCGATGTCTGTGGATATTGAATAGTAATGTGTGTGGATCTTGAATAGCAGTGACTGTGGATACCAAAGGTGGCAGTGATAACAACATCCCTTTGCTCTCGGCTACAGTGAGGGCACACACTGCTTCCCTGGGATTAAGGTCCTGAGCCTACACATTAGGGTTGCAGCTTCCTGGCTCATATCCTTCAGCTTCGACAGACCCTAGGTCATGTTCTCACAGTGATCCTTGGATTGCTCTTCTTCATTTTTCATCTTTGTCCCCTGTGGGTCTCTGGGTACAGGTCAGTCGCATAGACTTTGTGTAAAGTTAAATTTTTGCTATATGTGTTGTCCTAGTTTTCATTTTTACTTATTCTGTCTCAGCTCTTAATTTAGGAGAGTACTCTAAACACTTCATCAAAAGCAAATATTTCTTCTAAAAACTATTCTTGGTGGTCATCATTGTCCATTTTTGTGATTTTTCATTCCTGGCTATTACTATCTCATCTTTGGTAAAGTAGAGATAACACTGTCTGAACAAAGTTGAATTTGAGACGAAAGGACAGATCTCATTTACGAATATCTCTGGAGCTCGTAATAATAATGTAAAGGATAAACCATCGTTTCCTTAGTGCACAGCAATCTTCCCTCCTCATTCCATCCCTATCAGATTCGCTCGGCTCACAGGGGAAGGCCCTGAGGTGCTCAGAAGTGATGCTGCTCTGGGATCGCACAGCTCCTGGGAAGTTTAAATATTTAAACAGGGACCGGACCCCAGACGCGTTTGCGTCCACTGCCTGAGCTTACCTCTGAGCTCCACCCAGCCTCTACTACCCCTGTGTAGAACTAATTTTATTCTGAGACATGCTTAACATTCTATGGACTCAGCAACCACCTGATTGAACACTAACAATTTCTATTATGGTATTTTCCGCTCAGTTTCAGCTCATTCCTTGGCACCTTTTTTCAGTTAGAATCACCAGTGGCTTCTTAATGATATAATAAGCGACTGAGTTGTGCACGAAATGGTAGAAACTTTAAAGGCTTTGGACCACACCCTCATCAAGAGACGCCTGGAGGTCTACGTCTTACCCAGGAACTGGTGGGAAGAGACAGTACAATGAGGCAGAGCAGAAATTCAGGGAGACGGAGCTTGAGGCGTGCCCGTATCCCATAGAATGCATTTCATTAATTTGGGCCTGGAAGAGATCATAAAAGCCCAGAAAGCACCTACTGAAAAGCATGACCGATAGGCCATGGGGAGAGCCAGCGCTGTGTCGGGAAAGGACAGGGACACGGCACAGTCCTCGTGCCTTGGAGCCAGCACTGGGCACGTGGTGAGGCAGCGGGTCACTGCGTCGCCACACTGATTCTACACACGGAACCAGCGTGTTGAGAGCTTCCCGTCGCTGCAGCAAAATGCCTGAGATCATCAGCTTACCTTGGCTTGCACTTTTGGGGCTTCCAGGCCACAGTCACTTGGCCCTGTTTCTCAGGCCCATGGTGCGGCCGCAAACCCTGTCAGAGTGCGTGGCAGAGGAAAATCGCTCGCCTCCTGGCCGGGAAGCAGAAGAAGAGAAGCGGAAGAGTCAGGATTACACAATCCCCTCCAAGGTTACATGCCCCACGACCTAGAGGGGACCCCCAAGGCCTCTGACCTCTCAGAGGTCCCCACCACCTCCCAGTGGCACTGCCAGGGGCCCAGCCTCCAGCACAGGGTCCTGTGGGGACACTCAGAGTCCAAGCCACAGCACAGAGGCTCCATGCGCTCATCGAGATGGGACGGAACCCACCTCAGTCCTCCATGGTGGAGAGAAGGGGATTTTCCCAGGAATCAGGTTTTCCCTCTGACACGAGTTACGCTATATGAACGGGCTGTGGATCTGGCATCTTGGCCAGTTGCTGACCATCTGGGGATTTGCGTTTGTCCAAGCAGGCAGGTTCAGAGTCCCTGCCACTCTCCAAGAAAGTGCCCACCATGCAAGCCCTTCCTCCCCGGCTTTCCCAGGACCCAGGACGCAGAGCCTACTATGTGCCAGACGTGGCCCTAAGACATGGCCATGTCCCCGTTAAGTCCCCTCCAAAGGTTCTGGAAGTGGTCACACCCCCCTCTGACAGTAGTGGGAGCTGAGGTGCTCAGGGACCAAAGAGCTTGCTTAGGGCTCTGCCGGCGTCGGGGGACCGACATCTGCATCTATAAGCTTACGTACCTGTCTCCGAATTCCCCTGCTTGCCGGCCTCCCAGCCAGAGGATGCAGTACTTGGATGACCTGCATAGAGGTCACATCCTAGTTCTTAATCAAAAAATTAAGAAAAAATAAATAAATAGACACCACAAACTTTATTTCCTTTTATTATTCTTTTCAATTCCTTCCTTCTTCCCTTCTGCTTTACTGTATAAAGAATTTGATAAGAAATCCCAAGGAATAAATCTCACACTGAGAAAACATTAATGATGCATTAGTCACTTTCTGAGTCAGTAGTTCCCCCTGGAAATGCCTTCATTTTGGAATCTACTTCTTTGCAAATGTGGTGTGTGTAGTCAGTGAAGCCATAAAAGCAGAACCCACCAAGGAAAGGGAAGGGGGTGGTCATGCAGACCTGTTCTTGGAACTATATAAATTTGTTACTGCAGAGTAGGCATTGTTCCATGGGCCAAAAAACAGGAAAAATGATAATTACCGTACATGAAAGGTATTCTAGGGTGCTTTCTGCTCAGTGTTTTGTCTACTAACATAGCTTCATGGTTGGGCTGTGAAAAATGACAATCGTGTTATTCTTTAATAATTAATGGTGAAGCCGGGCATGGTGGTGCACACCTTTAATCCCAGCACTTGGGAGGCTGAGGTAGGAGGAACGTTGTGAGTTCGAGGCCAGCTTGGGCTACAACAGGAGCGCAAGGCCAGACTGAACTACACAGTGTGACCCTGCCTCAAAAAACCAGGGCTGGGAGTTTGGCTCAGTGACTTAAGCGCCTGTCTGACAGGCACGAGGTTGTGAGTTCAATGTCTGGTGCCGAAAAAAAAGAAATAGTTAATGGAACTCCTATTTTTAAAAACAATGAGTTCGAGTGAGTCCAATTGAAATGAAATGATACAGGCTGGTGTTTTTATTGGGGAGGGTTACTTGCAATACACATATACAAGCATTTTTTTTTCACATTTTTTTAAGCAGAAAATATTATCAAGGTATAAACAGATCTTTATGGTGACGCTTTCTTGTTTGAATCTCGCACTGTTAAAATCACAACATTCTCCATTTTAAAGCAGGCAAAATGGTGAGGGAAGAGATGTCGATACTCCCGGACTCGTCGCTGACCATTCTGCCCCGATTCTCCTTATTTCCATTCTCCAAACACCAACAGCGGGCTCCTCTCCCTATGAGGACGCTGCCAGGAAAGGTCCACTCTGCAAAGCAGAGCCGAGGTGGCTCAGAAGACCTCGGCGAAGTCCAGTCCCTTCGGCCGCCCCTCTGGCCCTGGAAAGTGAGGCGGCGGGAGTCCAGCGCAGGGGCCCGGGAACACCGCGTACAGAGGGGAGTTTACGCGGGCAGCGCACGGACCGCCACTCGGCCGGGTGGGTTCCCTGCCTCCCCAAGCCGGGAGGCACTCGCAGGCCCTGCTCCCCCAGACACCGCCTGCCCTCTCCCTGGAGCCAGGCGCTGGCCCCGTGTTTCGCTGCCTTCTTTCTAGTGCTCCCTCCGGTGACAAACAGCTGGCCCAGCGGGACGGCCCATTCCTCCCTAACCCACTGACCGGCGCAGGCGCCAGGCCGGGTGCGTGCCCTCCACAGCCCGCAGCCTTCGTCTCGGTCCGGGTGGCCGTGTCGCTCTGCGCGCTCAGCCATGTGCTGACAGGGCACTGGGCAGCCGCAGAGCCTTCCAAGGCCATTTCCACGCTCGGGGAAGTGATTTCCTCTCCAGTGGGTAAGCAAAACAAACCTGAACTCCCAAGCCGCACAGGTCAACGGTGGGAGGCAGCGACTCTGCGAAAAATTCAACCCATTGCCTTCGGCTCCCACTTCCTCAGGAATGCGCCCTCCGGAAGAGAAAACATTAGCGTCCTATCCATCAAAGTGCAGAGCAATGGCTTTATCTCTTTCGCTGGAAGCTTCAGGAATTTCCCCCGTATCCTGTGGGAATGGAAACATCCTTTGGAGATAATGTGTTGCCTCTATCTTATCAGCCATACATTCTTCACACATAGGCTCCTATCAAGGAAGGGATCTTTATTTAAAATGATATTGTTTGAAAATCAACAGTTTGACATCAGCTGACATATCCTTTCTCACTTAAATATTTATAGCTAGGAACCCCCCTGCACATGCATCATAACATCTACTTGGGCTTCTGTTCATAAACAGGTTGCTCTACATGGTGAGCTGCGGAAGCTAGCATCTGGGGTTCTTGGATACGCGGTATTCCGAGGTGATGGACGGGCATCCTCCCATTGTATGCACATCTGAGTTATTTTTCTTTGCATTAACAAGACACATCTTATGGATGTGTTAAAAAACGGTGGATTTGGGGCCTGGCTGAGTGGGTTTGGAGCCTATAATTCCAGCACTCTGGGAGGCTGAGACAGGAGGATTGCAAGTTTGGGAAGACTGAACAACTTAGTGACTTAGCTAAATCTTATTTTAAAATTTTAAAAAGCATCAAACACAGACAGCAAGTCCAGAAACTTGGGCCGGAAGTTTTTCCTCTTCGCTACCAGCATCATATTCAGCTGAAAATGTCATTCACTGCAGTTCACTACTTACAAAGCAAAAGACTGTATCTGCCTCCGTCGGCCATCTGTGCTGCTGTAGCACAAGCCCTGAGTCTGGGTAATCTATGACTCCCAGAAATTCACTTCTCCCTGTTCTGGAGGCTGAGAAGCCCAAGGCCAGGGTTTGGGAACAGGCAGCGTCTGCTCAGAGCTGTTCTTCAAGACGATGACTTCTTGCTGTGTCTCCACATGACAGGGGTGAGTGCTGGTCCGCTTGTGGTGGCATGTGGGGTGTGCGTGTGTGTGTGCGTGCGTGTGTGCCCCCGTGCCTGCTGGCTGAGTCCAAGACCTTTCTGAAGGACGCTGAGTCTTCCATGTCCTGGTGACCTACTGGGCTCTCAAAGGGCTGCCTCTTAGGAGGATCAGACCGAATCTTAAGCCCGAACACTTGAAATTGGGTGGGGCACATACATCCAAACCATAGCAATATTCCTGCTCCTCTGTAGCTTCACTAATAATACATTAATTTAAAATCTGTATTGTACATTATTGAAGAATTTAAATATTACACATTTAGTTCTCAAACCCTGGAAAAATTTCTCAGTGTATTATTGGGTATCATGCCATTTCTATTGTCTAGAATGATAAATTCAGGGTTCTACCTTACTACATTATTTTGGTATAACAAAGAAACACTAACTTAGAAAAACTGTCTTTCAAAAAAAGTGCATGTTCACTTATAGGTGACTTAAGGGCAAAATATGCCCTAGAAAATTTGCAACATTTGTTGTTTGGTGCCTGTCTTGGTTACTTTTCTCTCATCGTTGAGACAAAATACCTGACACCCAAAATGAAGGAAGCTTATTTAGCTCACAGTTTGTGGAGGTTTCAGCCCATACTCAGCTGGCTCCAAGGCAGGGTGGCGTGGCTATGGGGCAACTGTTCATGGCAGTCACAGGCAACAAGAGCGAAAAGGGCAAAAAAGGGGGGAAAGCATGCCTCCTTGACTGCATGAGGCTTGGGGAGGCCATCCAAACACAAACTATAACAGTGCCTCAGTGCTTTCTTTTTAAACATTGAATACAAATGTGGGCAAGTTTCTTTTTTCCTACTCTATAAGAGTTCCTCTGCTCTCAGTCAATTTAATCCTTCCGAATTCACACATAGAAGTATATCTAGACCTTGACTATCTCTGTCTCATCTGTCTCAACATTTTAACCCTCTGGCTCCAATATCTATACATGTTCAATAAATTCTTGAAACAAGCTCACATTTACTGACGGCTTAGCATGGTGCAGGACAGCCCTAGAAAACAGAGCTGTGTAAACTTCCATTCTAATATATAAATCTGGGGAAATTGTCCAAGTTTACCCAGATGGTGACTGGCAGAGTTGGGACTCACTCAGGGGCCTGGCTCTAGAGCCTGTGTGTTTAACCACTTTACAACACAGCATCAAGGTGCAAACCCTGTTGTGTGTGTATGTGTGTGTGTGTGTGTGTGTAAAGACATGATTGTTAGGTGGGATCACTGCGATCACACCTCATCTGCTAATACACTGTTCTGGCTTAGTTCTAAAATGTTCCTGGAGAGTTTCCTGTGTTCCGAGTTGGGGCTTTTGGAAGGTGATTGGATCATGGGGTGCTATACCCATCACTGGATTCACCCACGGAAGAGTTCATAGCTGGATGTGCTGGTAGGAGGCGGGTCAGAAGAGGTCGCAGAGTTTGTGACCTGGGGTGATGTACTCCCGTGCCTGTCTCCTCCCTTCTCTGTTTCCCGGATGCCATACAGGGCAGTGTTGCTCCACTATGCCCCCTGCCATGCTCATGTTCCTGCCTTGGACTGAACTATCCAAAACCCTGAGCCAAATTAACTTCTCTTCCTTTAAGTTTCAGGGGTCAGGTATTACGCCCCAGCATGGAAGAATGATAAATGCATGCCTCTGTCACCAGTGCTGGCTACAAGATCCGTGGGGCACAGTGCAAAATAAAAATGTGGGGCTGTTGTCCATCAAGCAGCAAGAAAGTGCTGCTGACTATAGAAATACAGAATATTTTTGTTTTTCTTTTAGCCCACTCTGGACCTGGGATGGTGTTTTCTTTGCTGTTAAATGTGCCTTCTCCTGAGTACAGACTCTAGGTGTCTATGTCCTTCCCCATAGGCCCAGAACAGCCACTGGGTACAGCAGTGCCCTGGAACTAGCACAGGCCCTCTGAACATGACCTGATAGACAGTTGCACCCCCAGCACACGGGATCTGGGTGGAGTGGGTAAGGAATGAGTCCAACAAGCCTGGCACTGCCAGCCCAGAGGCAGGGCTGCCAGTGACCTCTGTGCCCCGCCCCCACCCCCCCTACCCCCAAGGAGCTGAGGCTGTTGCCTGGCCCAAACACTAGCTGCTCGGGCTTCATTTTGTGCACCATGTGCTGCAGCAATTCCCTCTGCTTTGCCTCCTCGATGATCAGTTGAATTAGCACAGAACGACCTCAGAGGGCTGCGGTGAATTTCAAATAGACACAAGTCAGAATGCTGACAGCAGAGTGTGTCACCTGGAAAGTCACACACAAAGACCAAGCATTTCCCCTGTTGATCATTTATTTATTTATTGGGGCTGGGGATGGAACCCAGAGCCTTATGCATGCTGAGAAGCTGCCGTCTGCTGAGCAACACTCCCAGCCCTTATGCATTTATTTATGTCAATCGAAACAACACTAGGATGCACATCAGGAGTGAATGCAAGGATTCCAAACTGTCTGGGGCTTTGTAAGGCAAAGCGAGTTGACTAAACATCTGTCTTGTGCAAGGTTTGGTGACAGGAGGTGTGGGACTGCCTGGCATGGCAAGGTGTGGTCCCTGCTCCCATGGGAAGCGTGGTCTCTCTGGGAGGGGATGCAGAAACAGTCTGCTGGGAAGAAGGCGAGTGTTCCTGGAGCTCAGGATGCAGAAAGCCGTGCTCCTCAGGGTGAAAGACTCCTAATGTCAAAGGATAATTTTTTTAAAATGCAAAATCATGACTCTTTGAAAAATATTTAGTATATGCTTGTCCCAAAACTTGATAGCACGCATTAATTAAGGATGGAATCATTATACCATAATTTAAAAAAAAATCCGAAAGGATGCAAAGACAATGTATCTGCAATCAGAAACACTGGACTCGATTTGCCCATAACACAAGCCTGGCCTCCTGCCCAAGTGAGAAGTCAGTGGCCTTTCCACCTGTGCAAAATGCACCTGCACCATCTCTAGGACAGGAATTGCTGGAATCTCTGAGTTTTTGCAGTGTGTAGAGTGGAGATCCCATAGCATCAGACGATCCTGAAGGGAACCCACCCACGTTCTACCAAAAGGCGGCCATACACTGTTGTCTGAAGGATCCTCCAAAACCCACGTGGAGGTTTCATCCCATTGTGAAGTGCGAGGTGGACACAGGTGGGGCTCTCGGTGGCAGAACCCTTGTGAAGGGTTTAACGCTTTCCCGTGCATGGGCTGATGGGTTGTCTCCAGGTGTGTCTCCTATAAAAGCTGGTTTCGTTCTGTGTCTTGCCATGCGATGTCCTGTGCCACGCTGGGACTCTGCAAAGTCCTGGTTAACATAAAAACCCTCAGCAGATGCTATACTTTGGATCCTGAATGTCCCCCAAAGGCCCACAGCATGCCTTCTCCAGGGTGGCAGCTGGGAGGGGGAAGAACTCTAAGAGATGGAAGGTTTCAGGTCACTGCGGGCACGACCTTGAAGGGGGTGGTGAGATTCTGATCCCTTCCCTCTCTTTTACTTCCGGGTCCTGAGGTGAGTACTTCCACTACCATGAGCTACTTACTCCCTCCCCCTGCACAGGCCTGAAAGCAACAGGTCCACCAGTATTGGACCAGAAACCCCAAAACTGTGAGCAAAGATTATTATCTCGAGTATTTGTTATAGCAATGAAGAGCTGATGACATTCCAGATGTCACCCCTTGATCTAGGGACAGCTCCAAACTGTGAGAAATAAATGCCTTTTTTCTTATAAATTTCCCAACCCTAGCAACAGAAGAGGGTCAGACATGTAACACTCAGTTTTGCCCATTTTAATGTCTTGGATGATGAGTGGGTGGGGTAAGAGGGGAACAGAGGTGTACGCAGGCCAATCATCAGGAAGGCACCAGGGAGGAGAGCCACTGAGGCAGCCTGGCAGGGCAGGTCCCTTGAGCAGGTACTATAGGTGCCCCAGGGCACCTCAGTCTTCTGACTTGGGAACTTTAAAGTCTGAGAGCCAGCTCCCTCTGCTAGGCTTCAAATGGCCTCCGCGCTTTAACCACTTTCAGCTTTATCACTGATATGCACCTTGCTCAAGGTCAAATGGGCTGTGGGTTCTCTTATCAGAGCCATTTCCTACTTACTAATAGCCGAGGCTAGAACAACAAGAGGGGGCTGGTGGGGGAGGAGAGGAGCTGCTTGAGATTATCTGGAGGCCAGAGGAAACTCCACACAGCAACCCCACACGGCTGGCAGCATTCGCTCCCCTCTCTCTGAGGAGGAAGCTGAGTGGTGAAGTCATTTTCCCAGAGCGAAGCTGGCAGAGGCTGGGATTGAACTCTGACAGGGTTGGGTCTTGGGCCAAGGGCTAGGATCAGGGTTCTGGAGACTAGAGATGAAGGTGGAGCAAAATGAGGAGAGGCGCGGAGAGCTGCAGATTTGAGGTGTGACCTTGGCTTCCAAGGAAGGCGCCAAGAGACTCAGAATCGTGCTGCGTGGCAAATGGGCTAAGGGAGCAACCAGAAAGCGCAAGACCAGTGCCGGCTGCCGGCGGGCTCGCAGCTGCAGCTGAGTGTTTTGCTGAGTCTCAGCTCTGTTGTCGGTGGGCTGAGGGTCCAGGGGTGAGCGTTTCTGAAGGTTGGAGAACTGTGGGTGACAACAGTGAGCCTGAGATGCTCTAAGGTCCTCCCAAGCAGTACCGGTAAGAGACACTGATGGTCACAGAGTGTGAGAAGCAAGATCCAGCCTGGGAGGAGCTCAGCTCACGTGTGGGGGAAGCTCCAGCACTGGTCAAATGCAGTCTTCCTCAGTGTCACTGCCCAGGGTCAGCAATCATGGGGCACAGGTGTCATCGGGGTGCAGTTCCATCGGAGGCTTCGAATATGTAAAGGCCGCCCTCTCCCATCTGCAAAAGACCCATCTCCCTATTTCCTATTGTCTTTTATTTTGCTCTTCATTTGTATTTCAGGTTTCTCACATAAGAGAATCAATGTGATATTGAAAGTTTGTGAGTCTGATTTCTCTCTTTTAACGTGATGGTCTCAAAGTGCACCCATTTCCCTACAAATAACTCAAGTTTATCCTTCTTTAGGGGACAGTAGTGACACTCTTGTACAACCAATAATAAACTCACCTAGAAAGAAATGGGGAAGACCATACCATTTAGCACAGCATCAAGAAAAAGAACTTATCTAAAAGTTAACCCACCAAGGAAGTAAGAGACCGCTATGACAAAAACTACAGTACAGTACTCTGACAAAGGAGATCAAAGAGGACATCAGAAAAAGGAGCGATGGCACCCGATCCCGGAAAGGCAGGGCCAGTATGATACAGACACTACTGCAACCAGTTCTCTCACCCCTCCGGGCTCATGTCCTAAAGGTGGTGAAGAATGAAGCCCAGGGACATAGCAGTGGCGACCAAATCGACTATCGAAAATAACTATTGTTTATTAGAAAGAACAAAGGAAGGCTCATACTAACCAACTGGGGCCCAAAGGGAGGACGCTGAGGAGGCTTGAGTTCAGGGGTTCACATGGACTTTGTTGGGCTACATTCATGAGAAGACAAATATAAGGCAGTGAAGCCGTGGGTGCCCCGGTTAGTGAGGCTTGGGGGGGGGCAGGCGTCCTTGTCCCCCGGATTCCCAGGGACCCCTCAGTAGGCCTCTCCCTTGGGTTCTGCTTTTCTCAGGGCTTATCTCATTTTACTCAGGTCCCCATGCTAGTTGTCTGCTGCGTGTCTGTCTCCTGGTCTCAGCACAACGGGGGTCACAGGGCCCCTCCTCTCTACTCAAGGGCCCAGGGCCCGCACCCAGCATGACTCAGCACCCTGTCCATCGCATCTGTCCTGCTCTGCAAGCCTGAGGGGGCGGTGCCCGAGACCCAGTGCACCATGTTAGACCCCTCGCCCAGGGCCCTCAGCGCTGCGCCATTTCCCTCTCGCTGGCAGGAGTCACTCTGACATGCTGTCACCTCGCTGAACGGTGCTGCGGTTTTCTCTCCGTCATTCGTGTCCAAGACCACGTCTAGGTCTTGGTTCACTGTCCATGAGAACCTAGGAACGGACTGAGACCCACTGTGACCAATATAATCCAAATGATCGTACTTCCGCAGCCAAAATTCAATGCAATCTCAATCCAGACACCAACAGCCTTCCTCACAGAATGAGAAAACTATGAATCCGCTAAGTTTTTTAAGGTCGTCCTTGACATCCGTCCTTTGTGTGACCGACAAGCAGCAAGGGCACAACCTGGCTCTGTGGCCACCTCAGCTGGCCGGCTGCTTCCTGTGCGGCCGCCCCTCCAGTTCCGGACATTCTGCACCTGGGTGCATTCGGCCGCCTCCTGCTGCCCGCCGGGGTGCCCGGGATTTCCGCCTGCACTGCGGTGCGCGTTGTAAACCTCAGCCGGAGCAGCCGAACGCAAACCTGCAGCTGAGGACGAATCGGAAGGAAAGTCAGCCTGGAGGAGGAGCTGGGTCTCCGGGAGCAAACCCTCCAGCCGACCTCACCGATACCACACAGCGTGTGTCCAGTCACCCCATCCTCCAACCGCCAGCCGGGGTGCCCCTCCTGCTCCCGCGCTGAGACCCCGGGGAAGAATGTGCGGGCAGTGCATCGCTGGAAAACCGCAGTGCTCCGAAGCAGTCTCTGCTTTCCCAAGCCCTCCCCCATCCACGGCTGCCTGGGGGCAGTTTGTCTAAGAATCCCCGGACTCCCACCGGGATGAAGCGCGCACAATGCTCAGCAGGAAATGAGAGATTCATTCTTTGAGTTACCATTTAAGGAGAATCGATCCGGTGCCATAGGCTATTCTAGCAGCAGTAATACAGTAAAATCCCTGGTAGGCAGAGAGAGAGAGACAATAAACAGGGGATGGTGAGAAATATGCGGGGGAAACTAGGGCAAGGTAGGGTGATGGATATTATTTAGGGTGTCTCGGGAAGTGAAGTGGAAGCAGAGATCTCAAGGAAGTGAAGCAGTGGGTTGCCCAGATCTGAACAAAGAAGTCCCAGAGAGCAAGTACAGAGAGCCTGAGGTTCAGGAGCTTCCTGTGGGCGGCGGAAGAGCACAGAGGGGAATCCTGGCGCGTGTGCTGCGGCCACGTGGAGACCGCCGGTAGCCAGGACGCAGTTGTGTCCACCGAGCTGGTGCGAGGGGGCGGGCAGGACGTGCACGGGAAAGAGGGGCAAGGCGGAGAGGAGGGCAAGGATGGAGAGATGTTTATGGCAAAACTGGACAGCAGTCGAAGAGGTTTGGTTTTGTTTGTTCTGTTCTGTTTTGTTTTCCAGTACTGGGGTTTGAACTCAGGGTCTTCACACTGTGCTATATCCTCGGTCCTTTATTTTCTTATTTCAAGATGGGAGTCTCGTTTTATTGCTGAGTTACCCAGGTTGTGCTTGTTGCAGTCCTTCTGCCTCAGCCTCTCAGAGTGTTGGGATTACAGGCACGTGCACCATGCGCAGCTAGATTTGTGTGTGTGTGTGTGTGTGTGTGTGTGTGTGTGTGTGTGTGTGTCTTTTTGAGACAAGGTCTTGCTATGCAGCTCAGGCTGGCCTTGAGCTCACTTTGTAGCTCAGGCTGGTCTCGAACTTGCAACAATTCTCCTGCCTCAGCCTCACAAGTGCTGGGATTACAGGCGTGCGCCACCACACCCAGCTTCAGCTAGATTTTTTAAATAAGATAGGTGAAGCACTATATTATTGTTAACATTATTATTATTATTGCTTTGATTTTGCGGATTGAGCCAAGGGCCTTGTGCAGGCTAAAGTGGTATTATTGTTCTACTATTTATATAGGGAAAATGCAGAACAGAGAAAGAACAAAAACAAACCCCCGTGATTCCTGCTGCAGGGTGATCACGGAGACGATGCTGTTGCTCAGACACAGGAAGCAGCTGTGGGCCAGCACACGACCATTCCCTCCTGGAATCAGGAGGAAGGCAGGTGAGGACAGCGTGGGTGACCGGATGGTTCCGACAGCTCACAGAGCTGGGCTCTGGTTGTTCCTTCTCACCCTCTTTACGTCTGGAGCAGCCCCTATGCGTCTGTGTCTCTGCCCCAACTCCCAGAACTTTCAGAGCTGAGCCACTGCTGAGGTCTTAGATCACTGGGGCTGGGTCCCTGAAGGGCACCGTGGGACCTTGTCCTCTTCCTTTCACACTGAGCCGGCAGGTGCACGGAGTTCTTCCACCATGCACTCCCTCCATGACACGCTGTCTCAGTCCAGGCCCAAAGCCACGGGGCTGTCAGAGTCTTTGAGACCACATCACACTGCAAACTCCATGAGGTCAGGGACCAGGGAGTGGGTATGTGGTAGCTGCTCAATAAATGTGTGTTAAGCAAATGCATGAGCCAGTGAATAAATGAACAAATGGCCTCTGGAGCAGGTAACAACCAGGTCCCGGGGAGCAGGTCTGAGCTCCACAGGGCACCCCAGGAGGCAGGGTGGCAGGTTCAGAATTTCTGCAGGGCTATTTTTACTGTCATCGTCAGCACCTGCACATCCTCCCTCAGGGTGACATTTCTCAGATAGCAGTCATTGCACTGATAGCTAGCAAATAATGAAGCTGTTCAGAGCTTTCAAAGTTTGTTCTCTGACTAATTAAGCCTTATGTATCCAGCCACACTGAACACGCTTCTGAGACTGTGGCAGAGCAGCCTCCACCGGATGGGCGTTAGTGCCCACTGAGGAGCATTTTCTGATGTGTGCTGATAAACTGCTAAGACAAATGAACCCAAGACAGAGTGAGTACCATGCAAAACAAACCGTATTGGACCTCAATGTTTTTGCATTCACAATTAAAATGTACCTTTTTGCCCAACATACAACTTGACAAGCAGTCTATGAAAATACCATCATCGGCCCTGATATGTTACAAAAAAAATAAAAATAACTATAACATATACTATGTGGCAGTTGAAAATAAATAGACTTTATAGTCCCAACTGTGAAATATCCTTCAGCTGAAATCCTGTGACAATCATGAAAACTTCAGATGTCAGTCTGTCAATGTCATTTAAAAAAGAGCCTTTGCGAATTCACGTTTATTAGACAGCTGCAAGCCCCCGATAATATTTGAGAGTAAGAATTCCTTAAAGAAAAAGAAGTAAAACAAATGTATTGTAAATGTTGAGCATATTCTATAAAAAAGAATAATATCTGTTTAAATGTATTAATCAGTGTGCCGTCACTGTGACAAAACACCTGAGGCAATATACTTTTAAAAAGTAGAGGTTTATGTTGAAATACTTTTTTGAGATTTTGGTCCACAGTCAGTTGACCCCTTGCTTTTGGGCCTGTGGTTTAGCAGCACATCATGGTGGGACACGAAGGAGGCAGCAAACAGGAAAGAGGGAGTGGCCAGTGTTTCCACATCCTCTTTAAAGGCACGCCCACAATGACATCACTTCCTAAAATTTCTAGCACTTCACTATAGTAGTGCGGTGGGTGAGGGAACCAGCTTACAATGCATGGTCCTTGGGGGATGCTTATCTAAGCCATAGCAATAAAACCATAAGCAAATGACTTGTACCTTCAGAGCACATGGAGGAGATGAGCAGTTTTCCTGCTGTGCCGTCAGAAATGATGGATATGTACGCGTATTAGCAGCTTCTTTCTGCAATCAGACACTTTATGCTCTTGTTTTCAGAAGGAGGGGTTGAAAAGGAAGACTTTATTTTATTTATTTATTTATTTATTTGGTACGAGGGATCAAACCCACAACCTCGTGCCTGCCAGGCAAAAGAGGAAGACTTTAAAGGCTGCACACATGCACACACACGCGCGCGCACGCACGCGCATGCACCAGCACCTATCCACCCTTGCCCAACACTCCAGTAGAGGAAAAGGTTTCACTCAGTATCATGTAATCCACCAAGTTTTCTGCTCTAGGTTATTAAAAAAATTGGATGATTGCTCTCATGAGTTGAGGTTGCCATGGAATTTTAAATAACTGAGTAACGTAATTTGTGAAATGAAACGAGGAGTCACCAGCCACTGCTTGTAACATTTTCCAGTGAAATCTCTGAAACTGAAGAAATGTCCTTGGGCTGGGCCATGACCCCTGAGAACCCCTGAGTCAGTGGGTGGAACCCAGTCCCCCCGGAAGTCCTCGGCACTGCCCAGGATGGGCAGGGGGTACACAGGCCACCCGGTCCTGATGCCGCCTCATCTGCCTTCACCACATTTCCAAAGTCTCCAAGGTGGTTGCAAATTACCCAACAGTAAGACTTATTTTTCAAATGTCAGAGCTGCAGTTGGAGCACAGATTTGGGGTGCTGAAACCATAATATGGTAGTTTGACTTACCCAAAATCTTGGCTTATTAAAAAAAATCATTTCTGAAATACAAGATAATATAAAAGTGTGAAGTGCTGCATAAACATGGAGTGCTGAAAGCAGGCGACCAGCTGTCCCACCTGCCTGTAAAACACAGGAGCTCCCCTGAGTCCCCCCAGCCTCATTAGCCTGTGGCGGCAGAGAGACCGGAGTCATCTGGGGACAGGCAGAGTCACAGTGGAGCAGGGAAATCTATGGCTACAACCTCAGCCCCCAAGAGGGGCGCGAAACAGAGGTGGGGAGGGATCTGCAGGCAGGCCACAGCCGACGGAAAGGAACTTCGGCTGGGTGGTGTGCAACGCTGGCTCCAGTACACGGCTGATCAGAAAACATGGCGTGTGTGTGTTTAAATAAAAAAAAAAATTACAGCAAAAGTCACACTGCAATTAATCCCCCTCAGAGTCACCCCTGGCATCCAGCACACTCATCCCATCACTCTCGCCAGTTTCTGAGGCTGTTCTGGAAGTCCGTTTTTGGGTCTTTATGAGACGTGACCCAAAATACAATGAATGCTGCAGCTGGGGCCGTGCAGCAGAAAGGCAGGTTTGTGAAAAGATGACACGGTGTCCTCACCTGCTTTGTTCACCAGAGCCGGCACCGCGCGCCTTCTGGCACTTCCTCCAAAGTGGAAATGGCTACAGAGGGGAAATATTTTGAGTCCATTCAGGACATCGAGGCAGCTATGACAGCACAGCTGAAGACACTCACGGGAGAGGACTCCAGAGCTGCTGCCGAGAGTGACGGGGCCGGGGCGGGAGCTCGGTGGTGCAGCGCCTGCCTGCCTGGCAAGCTGGAGGCCCCGAGATCCCTTCCTGGTGCCAGAAAAGAAAACAGAAACAAAATAAATAAATAAAAGACTAAAGAAAGTGGCAGGGAAGATGGGATAAGGGTGTTTGAAGAGAATATTCTATGGATGATTAATGGAATGTGAATGTATTGTAACACCTTTTAAAAATTTGAATATTCACCATATATTGTGACCATAATACATAACTTGTCTCATTTACCTCTCCTAACAGCCCTATAGCCTTGGTCTTATTATTCTCCATTTACTGTTCCTTACATAACAAGTGAAGGCGCAGGTCAGAGAACGCCTCTCTGGTCGACTCCTCAAGACAGCAATGTTGTCAGGTAGCCTACTTCTAAAAATGGCACCAATTAAACATTGCGGGGCTCTGAGTCACTTGCCTCTCTTCCTGGAGTTAGATTCTAGGTTCTTGTCTTGAACAAAGAATTGGATGGAGAAGAAAAGTAACAAAGTTTATTGGAGAAAGTAAAAGCGAAGGGTGTGGGAGAAATTGGCTCTGCAGAGGGAGTTCAGGCTGAGTAAATAGAGAAAGAGGGAGCGCGCAGAGATAAAAGTACACGCACGGTCTGGGAAACAGTCTGGGCTCTCATGGAAAGTTGCGATAGCAAACTTCATGGCTCGCCTTGCCTTTTATGCCAGCCAAATCTGGAGGAAACCTGGGAGAACTTCTACATCCTGCTCCTGAGAGGCGGTGCTGGACTCCCACATTTCAGGCTGAGGTCAGGTCTAAACCATCCTATGGAAAACCTGCTCCAGTTCTCCCGAGAAGTACCTGCAGGGCTTTGGGAACTGCTGCAGGTGTGCCAGGATCTTGTAACTAATAGATCACATCCATTTCCCCAGCCAGTTTTGCCACACCCTAATCTCCTATCTCAGCAGTGCACCCACCGCCCGTGTGATCAGGGAGGAGAAATCCCGGCACAGCAGGGGTCAGCGGGTGCTTCTGCAGGGCCAGACCTTGGGGTGCACACCAGAGCCTGAAAACAGAGAGGGTAAGCCCACCCAGTGACTTCTCCACAGCTGGGTCCTTGGAAAAAGCCTTGGCCAAATTCCCATCCCTCGAAACCTGGTCCAAAGGCGTCTGAAAGCAGAGGGGCAGCTGCTGCGGAGGATTGTTCAGCCTGTGCTAAGCATTGTGAAGTTCTTTGGAGAAGCTGAAACTTGAAAGAACAAACATATCCAAAGGCTGAACCACGGGATCACTTGGAATTGGTTATAGTATAATACGGATTTTTTTTTTTTTTCAGTAAGAGGCTGGTAAATTCCCTCATGCCCAAATATGCAGTATCTGGACTATTAACACCCTCTGTTGATCTAAAGCCCCAGGGCCTTACTTCCTGCCCAGTATGGAAGGCTGGGAAAGGCAGACCCCCAAGAAGGCCCTGTGGAAAGCCTTCCACGCATGTGCTACAGGGAGAGGCAGCAGTTTCCAGCCCTGGATTCTTCCTCCACCGCAGGGTGGATGGACCCAGGATACCCTGAGTACAGGCCCCAGTAATTTCTGGAGTTTGCTGCTGGCTATCTTTCACATTCTAAATTCAAGGGAGAGAAATAATTTCACCTTTCAGCTTTGTTTACTCTGGGAGGCTTAGCAAAGAGATCAGGAGGCAACTTGACATTTACGCTTTAACTGCTCATTACGCTAACAGCTTCCCTATTGTTTTTAGGAACACCAGGGCTTCTTTTGTTTCTGATGGTGTCGGTGTTTTTCCTCAGGGATTGTTTTCTCTTCCTCGCTACTATTTACTGGTTTCTCTCTAAAAGATTCTGTTGCCTCCACATCACCAAGGGCCAAACTTGTGCTTTTATGAGGCATTTAAAAATGTGTTGAGAATGTTTGTTCTGTTCCACAGCCTGAGAGGATGAGTCTGGGAAAAGGAAGCAGAAAAAGGGTTGAACCTTCACCCGGAAGTGTTCGCTGTGTGTGAGACCAGTCTTGTTCCTGGACAGCGACAGTGCCACCTCAGGGATGAGCCTTCCCTCCCTTACCACACACCACGCCCTGGCCTGACTTTGACTGAGATGTCTCTGACGCCCACCCCAAATGGACATCAGCTGAATCGTGCTCTTTGGTGTGTGCAACGTTTTTTGAGGGTTTTTTTGTTTTGTTTTGTTTTTTGTAGGCGATGAGAAGTGCCGGGAAGGACAAGGCCACTTAAATGCACAACATTCCTGTGGGGCCGCCTCCTCCTTCCTGGCAGGCTCCGGGCTAGCAGCTGTCAGCCACCTGACAGCTGAGGGCTTAGCCAGCCGCTGCTTGATCCAGCTGCACCCGAGGTAACTTGGACAACAAGCCCCAGGACTCGGGCTACTCAGAGAGCAGAGCGAGGCCCCGATTCCAGCGCAGGCAGAGGCCTCCCTGGGGCTCCTGGGCTCTGCGGGCCTCGGTCGCCTGGCACCGGGTCCTCTGGCTTTGTTACTCAGGATACGGGTGGGTTCTGACTTTCTGGTCTTGCCTCACCTACCCAGGTTTCAAGCAACTTGTGGCTGTGATACCATGAATTCAACAGGGATTACTGATAGATTCTAGCCTGGGGCTTAGCTGTCTGTAGCATGACATCCCCCCAACTTGGTACTGGACCCAGAGAAACAACTTAGCTCTCCAAGAGTAAGCTCCATGTTTTCCTTCTCATTCCTCCCGTTCCCTTTTGTGCATGCACCAAGCCCTCTCCAAGCCCAAGACCCCACAACCCCCCAAGCCTCCACCCCCAGTCCCCAGTAAATCATTTTGTCTCCTGCTTTACACAGGCAGATGCTCCCTCAAATCAGCTGTTAATATGCCATTTTGCCCACCTCCCAAACTCCTCCCCCAGCCAAAGTTGATAAAGGTAACTACACTCCTCTGTTCTTGTTGAGAGCTTTACACCCCCTCCCTGCCCCTAAAGCTCTCCTATGCCCTCTGCATTAAAGGTCTCCTCCTTATCTCTCTCGGTCTCATTTTCTCTGCTCTGCTTTAGATTGAGTGTCCCAAAATACTCAATCAATTACTTTTTTCCTTATGTCAATCCCTGTTCTGGGCCATGGACACAGAGAAATGACGAATGATTCTTCTTAAGCAAGCAGACATACAGTGAAATGGCGACGGGCTCAAGGATGAAGGGCTCAGAGCCCGAGAGGAAGCTGGGAACCCCTGTTTGATGGGTTCCACGGGAGCCTGAACGCTGTCCATAGGAAAACTTCTGGATGGTCCGTGCGGGGAGGGCTTCCCTGGGGTAGGAGGCCTTACTAGGAAATTGAGATGTATCAGTCCGGGTTCTCCAGGGAAACAGAACCTCAAGTGGTCCTGGGAAAGGTTTGCTCTGAGGGATGGACTCACACACTTATGGAAGTCAAGACTTTCAGAATCTTCCATGAACAAGCTGGCAGCCCAAGAAAACTGGTGGCGTAGGGCTGAGAAGTCAGAATGTCTGTGAGCCAGTGAGGGCACACATGGAGATTCCAGTCTGGGTTCAGCACCAAGAGGCTTGAGGCCAAGTAAAGTCTTCACACCCATTGGAGCAGTCAAGCAGCACCAGTCCCCGCTTCCTCTGCCTTTCTGTCCCATTTGGCCTTTAGAGGACTGGACTGTGCCACCCACGGGGCGGGGAGGCAGGCATTGTCTTTACGTGGCTATCAGCTCTCATGCACATCTCTTCCAGAACCACTCACAGACACAGGCAGGGGCAGTGCTTAACCAGACAGCTCTCCATCCCATGACTGAGTCAAGCTGACCCATAGAACAGACCGTCACTCTGGGAGATCCCGCATCCTCACCTTAGTGCCACCACTGTGTGACTGGTAAAGCAAAATGAGACAGAGACTGGGCCTGAGCCCCTCAGCCCACCCCGGCACACAAAGCCAGCGTTAGAGTTTGACCAGGACTGTTGTTCTCCAAGGCCCTGTGTGAAAGGATTTGTCCCTGCCCTGTAGCTGTGTAGGGTGCAGTGGACTCTTTGGGAGGCGGGGCCTAGTGGGAGGAAGTGAGGTCATTGGGGGCATGGCCTTCAAGGGGATACGAGACAAACTGTTTTCTCTTCACTATGGGCCCCAAAACAAAAAGACCAAGTGACCTTTGTCAAAATAATCCTTTTCTCCTTATAAATTGTGTATCTCAGACACTGTCTTAGTGACAGAAAGCTAACACAGGCCCTAAGGCCCAGGAAATTACCTTGGCCTTGCTTGATTTGCAAAAGTAATTGATCATAGGAAATAGAGAGCTAGGACTTTCTCGAAAGGAAAAAAGATCAAGAGGTGGATGGCAGGGAGGGAAAAGAAGGCATGGGGATGAGGTAAGAAATTAAGCTATAAAGCCAGGCATGGTGGCGCATGCCTTTAATCCCAGCCCTAGAGAGGCTGAGGTAGGAGGAGTGTTGTGAGTTCGAGGCCAGCTTGGGCTACAACATGAGCGCAAGGCCAGCCTGAACTACATGGTGCGACCCTGCCTCAAAAAACTAGGGCCGGGAGTTTGGCTCAGTGGCTTAAGCGTCTGCCTGGTAGGCGTGCAGGTGTGAGTTCGATCCACGGTGCCACAAAAAAAAAAAAGAAAGAAAGAAAGAAAGAAAGAAATTAAGCTGTGTTATATACATGTGCCAACTCCACACAAGAAATATAATCATTATGTACAATGAACATGGAATTAAAAAAAAAAAACCTGGAACTTAACTTGGGCTACTTCTTGTAAATGCCCGTATTAGAGAAACATGAAATTTAAACTCAGCTAATCAGCAGCTGGCAACTGGCCTATAGTGATACAACTCAGGGCTTTCCTATAAGAGAGACACAATAAGGCAACTACATGAACTAACTCCGCAAAGATTTTCTTTGCTGCGGTAATGTGTTCAGTTTATAAAAGCCATTCCCGCACACTCCTGCGACACAGCCCCGGTTGCTTTCAGCTGGATCCTCTCTGATTCGTGAGCCACTATTTCCTTGAGTGAAACCTTAAAATTTTTATTGTGCCTCGACTTACCTTTCAAGAGTGTCCTTATGTGATGTTCACCACCACAGTCTTCAACGTCTTCTATAATGGAAGAATTGGTTACAACAATCCTCTAATCTCTGCCAGCTAAAAACAAAGCATTTTTGTTTGTCTGATTTGTACAAACAGCACTGACAGTGAGTGACCAGTGTGGGTGTGAGTACAGTTTGTCGTGGGCACAGGGTCACACAGGTCCTTCCCTTACCGTTTTCTTAGTGACGATTGCTACTGACATCTTGCTGCAACTAGGCACTGCAATACACTAAACGCTTTGCTTACACAAAAGACCTTTGATCCTCCCCGAATCCTATGGGAAAGGCACTGTTACTGTAATATTCAATTTTCCAATGAAGAGAAAGAGATCAGAGGGGTTGTCCCACCTGTCCAGTGTCCCATGGCCCCTGAGGGGCAGAGTTAGGAACAAGAGGCTGGAGCCTGTGTACCTAATTTTTACTTCGTATGCATCCCCAGGTTCACCATAGCTACCAGGGCTGGAGGCTGTGAGCCCCCACCGAGACCTAACCCGAGAGAGAGCCTCACTCTGCAACGGCGATAATGACAGAGGAGGAAGAGCGTTAATGACTAGGTTGCTTGGAAACGTAGTGGAGAAGGTGGAATAAGTAGCTAAAGAGAACGCAGGCTCAGAGAGAGGAAGAGGGCTGGAATCCTGAAGCCTGATGACCAGGTCACTGAAAGGGTGGTGCAGGCCCAGGACCAAAGCGTACCTACAGATCTGGGTTGGAAGAGGAAACTCGGTAGTGGTGGGCCGCTGGACACAGAAATGGTGTGAGAATCTGCACCCGAGCTCCAGTGATGGGAGCTCCAGACATGAGGTGGACAGTCCACTCTGTGCTGGGGTAGGGGAATGAGACTCCTTCGTGCTAAGGGCATTCCAGAAAGAGCAGGCCCCAAGGGTCTAGGGGGATGGCATTTCCCACTGACCTGTAACAAGGGCTAAGGGGAGCCTTCTTTTTGCCAGTGAGTGGCCAAACCCAGCCTGGTTTCCAGGCCTGTGGGACTCCAAAGCCCACAGGGAAGCGAGAATTTGTCACTTTTAGCTGGGTTTGACCATTTGGGTACGGCCATGTTGGGGTGTGCGACAGGGACCCTGGAAGCTTGTGGAACTTACTTCCCTATGCCTGACAAGCTCCCCCATTCCTGCAGTCTGTATCAGAGTCCCCCGGCCCTGTGTGCGGCGACTGGCTATGTGTGAGCACTAAGACTCCCACATGGGACTGTTTGGGTGACAAGCACAGCCCCATGTGCTGACAGAAGCCCCAAAAGAGGCGGAGCTTAAGGCTTTGTAATGAGAGAAAGAGACTCAGAGTGAGCTCCTTCAGTAGCACCCTGGCCAGCAATGTGTGCCGAAGGCAGAGAAAAGTTCAGGAAGGAAAATACCGGTGCTCTGATTCATCAGGCTGGAAGCAGCAGGCAGATTCAGCACAGAGCTCAGCGGCTTCCTCTGTATCATAAACCACACAGAGCCTGAGAGGGCCCGGCACTGCACAGCCTGTCCCCGCACAGGAGTCCTGAGTCTGATCTGCCTACCAGGGTTGGAGGTAAAGTGTGGGGGAACCATCCAGAACACTTTCCCGTCCTCGTCGCGGTCCAGGAAGGTTTATATTTGTAATCCCAAGGAGTTATTGGAATTCTGGTGAATTGATTCCAATCTATCACTTCCAGTGCAACCCACGGCAAGAATAAAGACCCTAAGACATATACAGTTAGGGGGAGCCAAGGGGTCCTAAATTCAGCCAAGATGGTGTTTACCAGAACAAAAGGCCACACCCGGAGCCCAACCCGGGTTTTATTAATTCTCCATGAGGGGTGTGGCTCGGGGATGAGTGGCAGTGAGAGTGGCGGGAAAAACGTGACTGCCGTGACTACTGTGAGCTGGGCTAAGTAGGAGGTCTGAGATCACCTCTGCGATATGCAGAGGGCAAGAAAGGCAGAGAGAGCGATCTGCATAACACAACTGAGTTAGTAGCTAATAATTCGGGGTTGGTGCTTCAGCTCTGATGCACAATCCTCTCTGCCCTGGGAAGTCACAGCCTCTTTCTTGAGGCTCGGTCCCAGCTGACAGCGTGGAGCACGGCTCTCCATCTTGCCCAGTTCAACCACGTATTTGGGGAGTCACTGGGCGGGGTAACACTGACCTGTCACCTTGCTTCAGGGATTATACATTAGCTCCTCAGCCAGCCCAGTTTACATTGCTGAAAATCAATTGAAGGACAAGGAAATAGCCTGGCCAGCTCTGTACATATCAGTACATGGAGACAGGGCCAAGTTTACCCAGAACGGAGATGGCTGCTCTTCTTTTCAAGCAGAGTCCGGGAGAGTTGCCTGGATGGTTCCCCACAGCAAAGCACATCAGACCCAGGGGGGCTGGGGACTGAGGACACTGGGATTCCCTTCTGAAGTGGCCCCAATCCTTTAGCAAAGGAAAGCAATGCCACTGCGCCACTGTGCACCAGACTTAGGCAGAGGAAGGGACATGGTACAGCACTAAGGACAGCACAGGGGACAAAGCCGAGACACTGCCACAGACACAGGCGCCTGGGACGCACCCACTGTGAGACCCGGACCAGCAGCTCACACGCAGCTGAGCACCGGGGAGGTCACAGCCACAGTCAGGCTTCTCGGGCGGGTCCGGCGGACAGCAGGATTGGCTCTTCACAGAGGGGCTGAGCCAGCCCTTCCGTCCCCGCCCACAGGTAGCGTGGTCATTGCTGACCACGGTATCAACCAAATGATGGACCAAGGCCACATTTGGAGGGTGGGGTCTTCTAGTGAAAAGATGAGAACCGAAACTACGAAAGGGAAGGTACCACACAGGCAGAAGTAACTGAGAGGACTATCGGGACCTGGCCAAGATCCCCAGCTGCCTGCATGAGGGGTACAGCAAAAGCATAAAATAAAAAACGGAGACAAATTTAGTAATGCATGAAGAGAAGCTGGGAGGTCAGGGCTTCAGGATGGGCAGAGACAAAGACCCCCCAAGCCAGCCACTGCGTATTGGGTGTATACAATGACAGGAGAGCCTGCGGAAGATTCAAAGTCAGCAGAAGACTCAGAGGTCAGTGACTCAGCGGGCAGTGGATAATTCTGGGATGACTCAAGAGGACAGAGATGATTCCATACTAAGAAGGATCTTGCCCAGCAGTGTTTTTTAATCTTACTGCTTTCAGTGGGTGGGAGAGAATGGCCCAGCCCTAAAGAATTAATGGAAAATCTCTAAAGAGTGACACTGATGATCCCAAGCCTGCATTTGCCCCTCAGGGAAAGATGCAGAATTAGCCACTGTGAATCTGTGGTCCCCATCAGAGAACGTCTTTGGAGCGGTCGCCATGGTGCAGTGCGGGGAGTGAGTGTTGAAGACGGCACTGCTTCGGCCAGTAGGCAGCGCTGGGCACTGGAATCCTGCTGCCCGTCCGGCACATAAAGGCCTAAGAGGCTGACGTGCGAGTAGAGGGGAGCCCAGGTCTGGGGTTTGTAGAAGCTTCCAGAAAGAGGAAGGCCAAGCGAGCTGATGCAGGAGGATATAAAGGGGCAGAGCTTGAGGGAGGGTGCGCATGCGCTGTGGGTGAGGCACCCCAGAGTCGCAGTAACCAAAGAGCCAACTGTGGGTGCCGGGAGACGTCCCCATGGGCCCTCAGATCCAGCAGGCACTTGTTATTAGCCTGCCCTCACTTCTGTGGAAAATGGTACCCAGGAAATTCCCAGACCCCTTCTCCTTCCTGCACTGTCTACCACTGTCCCCCTAGGACTGCACCCTTGGGGCTCCCCTGTCCCCACTGGAGCCCTGAGGTGGGGGGCCTCACTGCCCAGGCCAGTCTTGGAGAAGCAGCCACACACCCATCACACTTCAGGCTTGAGTGTGCGGTCACGAAGTCGGTCTGGAGCTGGGATTTCGTAGCATTCTCTCCAACACCTCCACTGCGGAGAGAAAAGGCTCAGTGTGGAGGCCTGGGCTTCTCCTGCTCCACTCCTGCAGCCGGCTGACCCAGAACCCGCCCCTCCCTAGATGCTTGGGGTTACCCGACTCTTCCGAGATGGTGGTGGAAATGGCCCACACTGACCACTCATCTCAGGAGAGTCTCAGGAATGCAGCCTGCCCTGCCCTGCCTCTCTCTGCGGCTCTCCATGCTGTGTTTTCTGTGAGTAAGAACTTCTCCAGGAGCCCACGAGTGGGAGGAAAGTACCCGGGCAGTACCCAAGCGAGGTTGTTTTCTCCGTACCACACCTGGAGAGCCCCTCCGAAGCTACTGCCCTGCGGTGCTGGCAGCCCAGGGTTAGTTTCCTTTGCCCTGCGGAGGTCACTGTGAAGTGGCCCCTGTCTCGGGAGGGTCCCCACTCCTGCTTCACCCTCTCCCAGCTGCCGTGTGCTGACCCACACGCCCAGGCATTGAGTGTTTCCTCTCCAAGTTCCAACCCAGGGCCAATCTCCCACTTCCCCTCCCTCCATCCTCCTGCTGCGCATTCTCCCTTCCCCACCCGCCCTCACTCCCTGGCACAAATGGCGTCTCCCTGCCGCTCCCCGCCCTCCCCGCCTCCTGCCTGCTCCTGCCCGGAATGCAGAACCACGGCCTCCTTCTGTGGTTTGCATGGCAGCGGCCTCCGCAGGCCCATGGCTTAGAGGTTGGTCCCAGGCTGGGCGCCATCAGGAGGTGGTGGACTTCTAAGAACCGGGGCCTTGTCTTGGTCACTCTCCTTGTCCCTCACTCCCAGCTTGAAGGAGAGGTTTAGTTTAGCCCACAGTTTGTCAAGGTTTCAGTTCACAGTCCACTGGCTCCAAGGCAGGGCGGCGTGGATGGCACGGGTGTGGCAGAGGAGAGATGCCCATGGAATGGCAGACAGGGAGCAGAGAGAATGACGGAGGGACTGGGGAAGGAGGTAAACCCTTCCAGGCTGCTCCTGCAGTCACCGGATGCTCAGTTCAACTCCAGCTTCCAACACAGGCCAGCTCTGAGCTCCCATAATTCAGTCACCTTCCAAACACAGGAGGCTTTGGGGGTCAATTTAGATCTAAATTACACCAGGCCTAGTGGGAGGTATTTGGATCACTGAGGTGTGACTTCCAAAGGGATTGTGGGACCCTGGTCTCTTGCTTTTTCTCTCACTTCCTGGCCACAAGGTGAGTGGTTTTGCTCTGCCGTGATGGGCTCCCATCGTGATGGGCTACCTTGCCACATGCCTAAAGCAACAGAGCCAGCTGGTCCTGGGCTGGAACCTCCAAAACTATAAACCAAAATCTCTCTCTCTCTTTTTTTTTTTTCATAAACTGATTGATTTCAAGTACTCGTTACAGTGACAGAAAGCCAAATAATTCAGCACCCTTCCTAAAGGTCCTGGTTTTTACATAGCTCTGCCTCAGACCTAGGAGGGAAGAGGCCCTTGTGAGGGTGTGGGAAAGGGAAGGAGGATGACTTCTTCACTGGTTTCCCTGACCTTGGCTTTGGAATAATATCTGCTTCTTTCCTGGCATCAAAGACAAGGAAAATCAAAGCAGACAAACTAAATCTCACAGCAATTGATTTTTTTGAGCTCACTTTATCCTTGGTTTTAGTGTATCACCTATTAAAAGATTTTGCCATTTTATGTCAACAGATTTAGTGACTTTGGGTAATTATTTGGGGCTAGGTAATTTCTTTTGCAGCGGAGACAATGCCACGTTCAATGTAGCAAATCAACATAACCTTAATACTGTTTCACTGGGCAGCTACAGGCTCATCACCCCAGTCTGCATGCTTTCCGTGCATGAAAACATTAGGAATGGAGCAGGTAGTGGTGTATTTCAAGGACTTTCCTCAGGCACTGTTTCATAAGGAATAGTCAATTCAATTTCCAAAGGAAATGAGAAAATCGAGTCCTTACTATTCAAAACTAAAGACCTCCGCACAGTGGTTTGCTTTTTGATATTTTTACAAACACTTTATATTTGTCTTCTTGGCTGAGTAATATGCAAGTTTCCCAAGAATAAAAACTGCAGCACACAGAGAGCTCTTACAGCAGATGTCTGTGTCCCTCAGCGTCCACGCTTCCTGGGTGGCCTGATGGATAGGCGGCTTCCTGACCTTTCCCATCACTCTCCTCATGAGCTCGGCTACTTCTCCATCTTCTGGAGACCTTGACAGAACCAACTCTGTGAACATAGCACCTCTTTCTCTCTCCTTCACTTTTGGTATCTCTGTTCTCACCCTCCTGTGCTACACACCTCAAAATCTGTTTCCTCCAACCGAAGTACCACAAGTTCTTATTCTCTCGGTAAACATTCCTGGAGCACAACTCAGGATATGACCGTGCCTTCTTTCCGCATACTGTTGAGACAGCAATCTTAGTTTTCTTCCCCCAGAAGCTGACCCTAAAGCCACCATTTGAGTGAACGTAGTTCATTTGGGGGGCAACTCCAGGAAACAGGAGGGGAGAGAAGTAAGGTAGGAAACAGAAAAGCAAATAAAGGTTCATAGCACACTGTAAGTAGCCAGCATAACTCCTCAGGGAGCTCCATTAAATAGCTGCCATGCCTTCGGGGTGAGGGAACTGGGGTACTGATACACCAACGCCCACTTAGACTCAGCCATCTATGGTTAATTCCCCAGCTTTTCTTGGATGCTGTGTGGAGATGCAAAGTGGGTTCTTCTAGCTACAGATGAGCCTAGTGGAAGGACACTCGAGTGCTAGTAGCTGGGTGTCGGCCAGGGTGCACTGCGATTGTGAGGGCCTCCACATCGGCAGGACCCTGCAGGGCCTGCTGTCGCCACTGCATCTCCTGCCTGAGTGCGGATTCCTGCACATGCATGACCGGAGTCCAGCCAGGGAGGGCAAATATATTTCATTTCGTTAGCGCCTCAACTCTGATGGGTTGCTAGTGGCATTGCTGGAGAGATACTGAGATTATGCTCAAGGTCAACAGGACACAGATGATGATCTGAGATCTTGGCCCAAAGAACTGGATGAAGGTAGAATTGAATTATCTTGCAACATATTTGTGACCTTAAACCCTTGATTTACCATTGAGGGTGGTAAGCAGAAACAGACTCCCTGAGGGCCACAGGAAAGTGAAAACACCACATGGGAAGTGGGTAGGTGATCGGTACTTTCTCAGTCTCTTCAGGCTGCAGTCACAAAAATACCATACTGAGTGGCTTATGAACAGCACATTTACTTATTTATCGTAATTCTAGAAACTGAGAAGTCCAAGGTCAAAAATGTTGGTAGATTGGCGTTTGGTGAGGCTGGTAGCTTTTCCCTTCAAAATGGTAACTTCCTTATGCTCACATGGTAGAAGGGACAAGTTAACTCTTGGAGTCAATTTATTTGTTTATTGCAATCCTGGGGATTGAACTCATGGTTGCTGCTCTGAGCTACATCCCCAGCACTTTTAAAAGCATTTTTTAAAATTTTGAGATAGGATCTCACTAAGTCACTAAGTTTCCCAGGCGGGGCTTGACCCTGTGATCTCCCTGCCTCAGCCTTTCAGACAGCTGGGATTGCAGGTGTGCACCACCACCACGGAGCCTGTTCCATGAAGGCGCTGATCTCATCCTGCCCTAATCCCCTCCCAGGGCCTCTGCTCCTGAGAGTGTCACACCAGTGGTAAGAGTTCAGCACAGGACGGGAGCGGGGGGGAGCGGTGGGCCACAAACCCATTCAGGCCAGAAGGACTCCTTTCCTCGCCCTCTATACATCAGAGTCCCGCTGTCCCCCAGAGAGGTCAGAGGGACCTCACACCACCCCTCCACCCCAGCTCCAGCATTTATCCTGAGCTCCTTCATATCATCTGGCCTCAGAGACAGCTATGTGGGGCAGAAGTGGGGAGAAAGAAAATGAATTCTCCCAAGGTGTGGAAAACGTGACCTAAGGAGTGAGTGCTTCCTGTGATTTCTGAGTTTAATTCAAGTTTCTCCTAAGCTATCGATAGACGCTTTGGGTCACGAAGTCCTTAGTGAGCATCAGCTAGATGCCACCGCCATTCTATGCTCTTGGGGAAGAGAAGTTGGAGAAGAGAGTTGATTTCCTGGTGTCTTGTTTTGTAATCCTGTGTTGCTTGCATTGTTTTGTTCTGATTTGCTTTGTTCTATTGTCTTAGTTACTTTTCGCTCGTTGCCGAGACAAAATACCTGATGCCCAAAATTAGGGAAGGAAAGGTTTATTCTTATAGTTTCTTGGGAGTTTCAGTCCATTGGTTGGCTCCAAGTCAGCATGGGGTGGCGGGGCTACCGTTCATGGTGGCTGCAAGCCACAAGGCACGCTGGGGAGAGAGAGAGAGAGGGGGCAGAAGGGGAAGACCCGCCTTCCCTTACACTGTATCTCAGCTCCACCCCTGGGTGTGTGCCAATCCCAGTGCTAGACAACAACTGAACACAAGCACTGGACTCAGCCCCATCAAAAGTGTGTGTACATAGTATTACCCAATACATCTGTTTTGTTTTGTTTTATTCTCTTTAAAATAAAAATGAATAAATAAGAATAAATAAATAAAGAGAGTCTGGGTCCTAAGATATCCCGTGAGCTGGGGAGAAAGGCTGTAAGGACACCCAGGGAGTGTGGCATCAGGGGCACAGACGTCTTGCACTTTCCTTCAGCGACCACTGCCTTCTAGCTGGTGATCAGGAAATGTTTTCTTCTCTTTGAGTAGCAGGCCCTTGCCACTTCCTTATGAGAGCCCAGGGTGGGAGCGTGCCCTTCCCTTCTAGAGGGTCAGGCCCTCTTCAAAGAAGAGCTGGTGTCTCCAGGTGCACCCATTTTCCTACCAGTGACCCAGATTCACCCTTCTTCATGGCAGGGTGGCACTTCACTGTGTGTAAATGACATATCTCCTTCATCCGCTCATCTGCCTTGGACGTGTAGGGTCTTATCCAGTATCTGGCTACTGTGAGTTGTTATAAACAATGGCATGCATGGATCACTGTACCATGATGTCTTTAATTCTTTCAGAAGGGAAAGAGCGGGCCATAATGCTAAGTGAAGGGAATCAGAGAGATGGACTCTGTGGAGATGAAGGGGGCTTCAAGGATGGACAAAGTTGGGAGGGAGAATGGGAAGGGAAGTAAAAACGACCAAGGCGCGGCACGATGTGTGTGTGGTGAACGTGTTTACTAGGTTTCACAGACATATGCTACTGAAAAAGAGGGCAAAGAAGGGCGGGGGTTGGAAATGGCCCCAGGAGGACGAGCAGCCCTGGAAATGGAGAAGGCTGCTTTAGGCGGGGAGGCACAGAGGGGCGGCTGCCGGGAGGGCTCTCTGACTGCTGTGCCGGCAGGAACAAGCCTCACACTCCATTCCCAGGCCACGGAAAACAACCACAGGTTTCCATCTGGTCAAACCACGTGATCTCAACTGCCTCTAAAAAACCTGACTCTGGCAGAAGACTCTACGAGAATACACGGATTACCATAGCATTCCCTCACCCGCTTTTCCCTCGGTTTACCAAATAAGCCCTGTGGATAAGCAAAAGCTACAGCAGGAGTTTCCAGAGTGAGTCACCAATCTGGACCCAGATAGCAACAAGCCAAGAGCCACCGCGGAGCCCAACTCTTCCCCAGGCCTTGGTGAAACGCAGTTCTCCCGGCCCCTGGGGTGGCCGCGAAGAGACAGGAAGGAAGCAGCGAGGTGCGGTTCCAAGCACACCGGCCTGGGCGCCTTTAGCCATGAAGTCGGGAGCAGAAATTCTCCCCAGGATGGAAGCTAAGGCCAGGCCTGAAGGAGGAGCAGAGGATTCGGGAAGAAGTGGAACCTGGCCACGGCGCTGGTGGGAAGCATCCTCCTCCTGGGCTTTGCTACCTGCTGGGGAGGGTGGGCATACCCCCTGTGCTGCTCCCGCCTCCGCTGGGAGGGAAGGCGGAGGCCTGATTAGGAGAAGCACAGCGACTGTATGAAGGTGTAGGCCACTGATCCCAAGGAAGGGAAGGCCTGGGCCACCCGCTCCGGGGCCGCTGTCCAAAGCAGGAGGAGGCCGAAGGTAAATGTTCGCATTTCAGTCACTCAGTGCTATGTTGGGGAGACCCTCCCTAAGGGTGCCCCCACCCCTCAGCACAGTGCGAACCCCAGGGGAGCCATGACCTCAGGCTTGCCAGGGAACTTACTCCCCCATCTCTGCTCTCATGAGTCTGAATCTTTGATCTTGGGACCAAAAAATGCCCAAGGCAAATGTTCTAGGGCATCGCTTACCACCAGGAACAACCACAGTGAAGTCATTTCAGAGAAATGAGCCGTCTGAGCCGCCGGGGAAAGGACAGCACACCTCCCTTCCGTAGGGGCCTCAGCTGTGGGTGCGGCTCCCCAGGAAGGGTTCCCTGGCGCCTGACCACACCCTCTCCTCTCTGGTCAGCGACACTGACCTCCCCGAGGGCACGAGTGGGGAGCAGCACGGACGAACAAACGCCCTGCGGGCAGGGGGCGAATGCACGACCCAGTGAAAGCGGGTACTTTCTCCTTTTCAACTCCTTTTTGTGACTCCCCAGAAAGTTCTCTGACTGTCTTTATGTTTTATGCAGATTGCTGGGACTTCTAGCGAGAGAGGCGAGGCCATCGTTAGAGCCTGGACGGCTCCTGCCAAGCGCAATCCGATCTTTTGCAAATGGGGAGGGGAACAAGAGGCGGAGCCGGTGGGGGAAGGGGAATGAAAGGAATGACGATGTGTGCTGGACGCAGACCAGCGCCCGCCCGAGGATGACTGTGACCATTCTTCACAGCAGGCATGCACTAATAAAGGGGAAACTGGAAAACATAGAAATTCACTCAGTACAAAGAGCTATGTTTCACCTCTGCACAGTCCTCCCTAAGGTTAGCCTGCGAGAGTAAGACCTCGGGGGTCTGAGGCCAGTTTCATTAACATCCGGGCCTCCTCCCCGATCCCGTTGCTTAGGGGACCTGATGGCGCTGACTGTGCGCGGGGCACGAAGGGTACTGGGGGTCTTGCTGTCCGGGGGGTCTGCACTTCTGAGTGCAGCTGGCGAGTTTGAACCCCTCCTGACACGCCTGACCTGCAACCATTTCGTCTCTTTTCTCTACTTCCCATGGCATCTGGCTCGGTTCGAGGTATCCATAGATTTGGGAGGTTGAGGCTAAAACCCGAACTGAAACTCCTCGGGAGCACTACTAAGGCAGCACCCACTGTGTGCTGCTGGGGCCTGAGGCAGGGGTTTCCCTGCTCCTGCTCAAGCCGCTCATCACACTGGGGGTCGGAGGAGAGGAGGGGGCTCCCGTCGGCTGAGCACCTGCCTCTTTGCAAAGCCCTTTCCTTATATTATCTCATTTGCATTGCTTAACATTGTATTGAGTGTATTTGATAAGGAAACTCAAGTTCAGAGGTCTTAAGTAATTTGTCTAAGTACACAAATAGCCCTGATAAGGGGTATGACCCAAACTGGACCCAAATGTCTCTAACTTGCCAAGTCACACTCTTTCCACCAAAGTGAATGAATTTTTTGCTAATTTAATAACATGCTGTTAATATAGCGCAGAAGTGAACCATTTCAGGTGTCCATCAACAGCTGAATGGGTAAAGGAAATGTGCTATCTATGCACAAGAGAATATTATTCAGCCACAAAGGATGAAACTGTGTTTTCTGCAAGAAGATGGATGGAACTAAAAGTCACTGTGTTAAGCAAAATAAGCCAAACACAGAAAGACAAGTATTGAGTGTTTTATTTAATATGTGGAATAAAAAAAAATAGATGACACAAAAGTAGAAGGGAGACTATTACTAGACGGAGGAGGGGAATTAAGGAGGCAAAGGGAGGTGGAAGGGGGGCCAGCAGGAGGGAAGAAGAGGGTGAAACTGTCACACACATGAAGGAGAGCACCACGCTGAAACACAGTATTTTTTAAAAGCAATATGTACTACTACATGCATATGTATATATATATATATATATATATATATATACCTAAATAATCAACAAATTCTATAAAGTTACAGTATAAAACAATCAACATTAAAAATCCAGCAGTGTTTTAATACACTAAGCTATCCAAAAGAGAAATCAAGAAAACAACCCTATCTATAACAGATACCCAAAAGGGTCAAGGTGCTAAAATACTCATACATTGGAAACTACGTGGACAAAAGAAACTAAAAGGACATAAATAAGTGGAAAGATAACCCATGTTCTTGGGTTGGAAGAATCAATGTTGTTACAATGTTCATTTTATTTATTGTTAAATGTGCAAAGCTGTTAAAATGTTACACAGCTTGTTTGTTTGTTTGTTTGTTTGTTTGTTTTATCAATGTACAGGTTTGATGCTCATAAAATTCCAGTGACATTTTTTTCACAGAAGTAGAAAAAAGAGAGTGAAATTCTTTGGGAACCACAAAGGATCCTGAAAATCCAAAACAACCCTTAATGAAAAAGAACAAAGCTGGAGGCACTACAATATGTGAATTTAAAGTCTACAACAAAGCTACAGTGTATAAAACAGTATAAACTGGTGTGAAAAAGGACAGATAGTGCAATGGAGAAGAATGGAGAGTCCATAAATGAATCTACTACGTATTTATGCTCCGTTGATTCTCAACAGATATGCCAAGGACATACGACTGGTGCACGGGCAACCACTTCACTAAGTGGTGCTGGAAAGGTCGGACACCCACATGCCGAAGAGTGAGATCGTGCTCTAACTTCACACCTGCATAAAAACCAGCTCAAGATGGATCAAAGACTTAAATGCAAGAGCTGAAACTGTGAAACCACTGGAAGACAACCTAGGGATAAAGGTCCATATTCAGTCTTGACAGATTCTTTGAATATGACCCCAAAAGCACACGCAGCCAAAACAAAAATAGATGAATGGGATTACACGGAAGCAAAAATCTTCTGTGAGCAAAGAAACAATAAACAGGGTGAAAATACACCTTCAGGCATGGGAGGAAGCACTTGGAAGCTATCCATGCAATGAGGGACTAATATCCAAATGCATGTAAGAAACAGAAATAACTTGAAAGACCTGGACTAGAGCTTTCCCAAAAGACAACTAAATATCTAATAGGTAGCTCTACATCACTAGTCATCAAGGAAAGACAGATTAAAACACAATGAGCTATTACCTCACACCAGTTAGGATGCCTGTTACCAAAAAGTGAAAGATGACGAGTGTGGGCAAGCACGTGAGCAGCAGAGATCACACCGCTGGTAGGAGTGCGAATTCACTCGGGGATCATGAAAATGTGTATGAGGTTCCTCAAGCCACAGAAACACAGCCCTGCCACGGGATGCAGCGACCCCGTCGGGCTGTGCAAAGAGGTGTGAGATCAGTCTGTCGAAGAGTATCTGCACCCCTACGTCACGACCACCCCAACACGGAGTTTAGCTGTGTGTCCATCAGGGGCTAAATGGTGGGGCGGGTGATGCAAACACAGCAGGACAGGACTCTGTCATTAGAGAGGAAGGACGGGCCGTCACGTGTGAAGACAGTTGTCCACTCGGGGACGTTACATAGAGGGCAGTGAGCCAGGCACAGAAGGACAAGCATCACCCACCCCCACTGGTGCCGGAAATTTCCCAAGCCAAGCCAAGCCAAAAGGAAGACTCTTTGCACCAAGGAGATAAGATGGCGGCATTTAATCTTTACACCAGCGGGCTGTTGGAGTTCACGCCAGGGGACTGTTGTAAGGCTAATTCCTCCCAAGCAACCACCCTGAACCAGGAAGGAGTTTAGTCTACATAGAATGAGACATGGGAGGTAGAAAGCAAGTGACCAAACATTACATGATTGGTTACGTACATTGAGTCATACACTGACAGACAGGCTGGTCTTGAAACAATAGAAACATTCCAGGAACCAGGGGAGGAGGCTCTCATAGAATGGGCATACTTGAGGCCATTACCATAATATAGGAACTGTTCCAGAAAGAGAGACTTGACATGTTGATTACTGATCCACAATAACTTTGGTATGCAGTGGGAAAGGAAGGGGGTCCCCCAAAATCAAGTTACCTGTAAGCCAGCTCTGACTCCACGCTGTCAATTCTCTCTTCCTCTTACCCTGTTTTTGAGTCTACACTCTACGGTTTCCCCCAAACTGGGTTATTTTCCAACCTACTTCTGCTACGCCACAGGAGGAAGAGTTGCTATTGTGGTAATTGTTTTGTAACCATCTGCTTCCTCTCCCTGAGCCTCAGTTTTCTCATCTGTACAATGGGTTTAATTATGCCCACCAAAGATGATTGGGACTATTGAAGTAGGCACTGGGTCAGTGTTAGCCCCATTCTCCAGTAAACCCAATGTCGTCAAGTCAAGGAGCTGTGCTCACCACATGGAAGGTGGTCAGAGCTCAAAGGAGAAGTTTTTGAAATGCGACCTGGCTGGATTTGCAGTGTTGACCTGAGAGAATCTGTTCCCACCTCGGCCAGCTGCAGCTTGCTCAGATCTGCACAGCTCCAGCCCCTTCTCTCCAACGTCGGGCGTAGGCTCCATGGTCACCCAGCAGCTAACACCACGCTGGGCCCAGGCTTTCGCAGATCCGCTGTGAGCAGCAACTCCTTTCCGGGAAAAGGAACAGCTGCAGATGCCAGGGGCCACCAGCTAAAGGTGCAAGTGACGTTTACACAAGAGAGGGTGACATAGAGAGGCGGGGAGTGTCGTCCCTGGGAAGGCGGAGTCTGCGTCCAGGCACACCAGTAGCAGAACTGTTCTGTTTCCTGTTTTTGCTCTTTTTCTTTAACATAAGGAACTTTGACTTTCACTAAGAATTATGTCCTTTCTGTGATTACAGTGTGGTTTTTTTAATACGCCTTTTAACCTTTGGCCCATTTGTAGAGAAGTGCAATTAAATATGCGCACGCAGCAGGGCGGATAAGACAGCATCTGGGATGCTTTTGCACAAGCCGCTTACCAACCAGGCGAACCAAGGCAACAGCAGGACCCCTGAAAGGCAGGGTCTCTGAGCTTGGGTTCTCCTATGCAAAAGCAAGGATTTTACCTGCCTCTCGAAAATGTAACCACTGCATTTTTACTTACACAGCATTTTAAGTCACCATTGTATTGCTTTACTTTCTCTCCATCCTTCTACATTTCTGAGGAAAACTGATGCCACTTATCCTGTGTATTGCTTCATAGCCCGGAGGTCTGTAACTAAATTTGAACGACACAACCCCAAACAGGTGCCCAAAGAACAGCAGACGAGCTCAGGCCCAGTGCCAAACACCAGGAAATTCTGTCTTTCCAGCTATTCTCCAAAGATCCCCTGAAAAGTGTGAATTGATTTTAAAGGGGTAAGTTTAAAGGAACATCCTTAAACCAGGCATGGTGGCACAATCCCGTAATCCCAGCACTCTGGAGGCTGAGGCAGGAGGATTACCAAGAGTTCGAGGCCAACCAGGGCTACATAGTGAGTTCAAGACCAGCCTGAACTATATAGCAAGACTGTCTCAAAAATGAATAAGTAAATAAATAAATAAATAGATGGACATGCTTTAGGTATGCCACTCGTAATGACATCATATATAAAATGCTCAAGTCCTACCAAATTCCTCTTATGCCCGAATCAGTATCCCAAAGGAACATTCTGGATGGAACTCAACTGCTTAGGAAAACATTTCTTCTTGACTCTCTGCTTTGGCCTCTTTGGCACTCAAACCAAAGAATGAGCCATACACACAGGAGGACAAGGAGCAGTTAACTCTCTAAGATAGAGTCTGGCTTTTCCTGACAGTTCTCTCATTTCTTGGAAGTTTGCCTAACTGGCCTCCGACCCTTTTTATTTTTCCATCTTTCAGCCTTCATCTCCTCTTCTATCTGGGGAGACTGTGCCTTGGCCAACCCAACACATGGAAAATGACTCAGAGGTGGACAAGGTTATATCTTTCTTGGAGGGTCCAGGGACTTAGCCTCCTTTTGAGTTTTAAAAACTGCAGCTGGATTTGCAAAGCTTTCCAGGGCTGTGAAGTTCTACCGGCAGCAGCAATCTTTTCTCACTGTGTGGTGGACAAACACAAATGCTAACGACCGAAAGGGGATCTAGTGTTGGGGATCCACACTCCCAAATGAACAAGGAGGGAAGGGGGAGGTGGGAAGATTCCTTTGAGGTCAATAGTTCCATGATTAGTTTGGGAAAAGACTTATTCACATCAAGGAATCATTCAAGAAAGCATAATTTTGACCAAAAGATATAAAGATTTGAAAAAATGTATTCACTTGAAATCCTTCACTTAAGATGCCGTAACCTGTACTTGACATTTGGAAACTGCTGCTCAAGTGAAGATAAAGGTAGTGAGGTTTCCAAATGTATGACAGATAAAAATGTGGGAGCCTCTTAAGATTTTTGAAATATAATTTTAAAATGTGGAGCAGAAAGTCAGATTCTTGGAAGATGCTTTGTAAATAACGTATATTTTTCATTTTTCTTAGGGAATGGTAAAATGAAAAAGCTGAGGACAGCCAGTTTACATAAAGGAGACAGGAGGTGGACTGAAAAACCATCCCAATGAATTGCTCTTTTGTTTCAAGGAAATTGGAAGGAGCAAGCAAGGAAAAAGGAAGAAAAATACAATGATCAGAAAATATTTGCTTTAAAACAAAAACCATGTGAAATCTCATCGAAGGAATTTCGAGAAGACTTAATATGGCAAAGTAACCAATGTTTGCAAAAGAGTGCAGGGTCCTGATCCCTGAGATGGTATCAGAATTCTTGTTTAGCAGAATCCTACCCTGAGGAAGAAATGTTTAACTAGAGAGAGGTGGGACTAACACCCAGCTGAACAGAAGGGCTCTGAGGGGCACATCAGCCTTTCTCCCTGGCTCACGCGATGACCTCTCTGGCGGGGGTAGGAGTGAGGAGTCAGTCACATGTCTGGATGCCTGCATGCAAATATAAGGATCCCAGAGTTCGCTTCTGCACACTTCTCATTTGACTTTGCCTAAAGACGTGCACAGAATGGTGCCTTCTTCATGTGTTGGTAGAGTTTGGGCCAGAGCACATTTCCAGAATAAAATCCTAAACCTAACAGTGGAAGGTGCTAACAGAAACCGAGAGAACTTCCAAGGAGTCGGTACAGCTAGCAAATCCGGCAAAGCTCACAGACTGTCTCTGGATGCTCTTGTTTCTTAGATCTTTTTATTTGACTTGAGACTGAGTTTTCATAGACTGCTTATTGAGTTAAAACATGAAACATGAAACAATGCCAAAAAGCAGGACAGCAGACATCACGTGACACTGCGTTTTCTCGGGTGTCTCCCTCCCCGCTGTCTCTCTGGTCTAAGTGTGAATCCTGGCATGTTTATTACTGTGACCTGGGGAGTCTCCAAAACCCATCAGTTCTCTGTGCTCCACTTAGACCAGCACGCAGTTCCAGGGAGGTAGGAGCAGGATGTCTGGCCAATACCTCAGCCTTACCTCCCCTCTCCTGCCCCACAAGCACACATTTGATCTTCCTGAGCGCACAGCCATCCCATAGAGCACGTGCCACAGTGGCTCTGATGCCTGTCTTTCCAGACAGATACATAAAACTTTAATTACCTAGAGTCTAACTAACAAGAAACTCTAAGCAACCAAATATCTTCCTGTTTGTCGATTGAAAAGCCGAGGGCAAGAAAATACGAGAATCTGAGGTTTAATCAAAGACCATTTCTAGTTCACGTTTCAGGTTCAGCAGCATCCAGCGTGTTTAGCAGGTCCTCTGTGCAGATGTGAAATTTAATTCCCAGGTACTGTCCATTACTGTGTGCAGGCGCCCACAGACAGTGGACCACATGCCGCCGGCCTCACAGGTGCTCTTGGGTGTTATTCTCCAACAACTCTGAGGTGCATAGCAGCAACTTGTGGTTCTAGCATGGGTTAGATTCTGGGGTCACTATTTTTCCTATGGGTGAACCTACTTCTCAGGTCATGTGCTCTGTGAGCTGCCAGTAAAATGAAGATCAAGCTTTCCATCAAGGTTTCTCATTAAAACACAAACAAACAGCAAAACAAAACAAAAAACATTCCTTCGACAAATGTAAAAATGCCTTCTATGCATCTCCCTCTCTCAAGAAAATTTCTTGAACTACATCTTCTGAAATGTGTCTGGAAATAATATAAAATTATAACACAATTTGCATCCAATGCAAACAAAGAAAAGATATCCTCAATGTAAAGCAAATTCAATATTATAATTGTATATTTAAGAGATGAAAAGTATCCCTGTGCCCTCAGAGGTGGAACCACAAGGGAAACAAGTGGGTCTTCAACCAATCAATGAGAGAAGAAATGAAAGAAAGGGAAATAAATATGCACTCACGTGGAATGTATTTGCAGATTCCTTCTTGCCAAAACGTTCGAGCAGTCCTCTCTTTGAGACTATATCAGCTCTTGACCCATCCACTTCCCATGGTCCCCTCCAAACACTGATGCGAGAAGTCAGAAGCACATTGCCCCAGAATTCCCACCCTGCAGTCATGATGGGTGGGAAACCCAGCAACTAGAGACGTAATGTCTGCATGTATCCCAGCTGACTTCAGAATATCCCTTCCAGAACATTCCAGTTGCTGGAGATGCACATGACAGAGAGGAGCTGAGAGCATGAGTGCTTTCCAGAGGTGTAGTTACCATGAGTGAGACCGGACAAAACTAGTGAGGTTAGGGGATGCGTCGTTTGAAGTCTCATTAGAATGGCTCTGGGCCTGGGGTTTTCCTCATGGCATCTATACTGAACCCCAGCTGCCACGACTCAGTAGTTGGAAAGGAGACATTTCCCGCAGGGCCAGGAACATGCTCTCACTTCTCTATGGTGAGGTGGGGTTTCTGGAGGTTCTAGGCTCAGTCCAATGCCTTTTTACTTTTATGATGCCCTTGTTCCATTGCATAAGTGCCATTTACTGAAAATCATAAGAAAATCGTGTCTTTAAAAAAGTTTTAAATGTATCATTATTGGCCAGGCATGGTGGTGCGCACCTGTCATCCCAGCACTTGGGATGTCATGAATTGGAGGCCAGTCTTGGCTACATAGTGAGTTCAAGACCAGCCTGAACTACACAGTGACACCCTGTCTTTAAAAAAAAATGTATATATATATATGTGTGTGTGTGTGTGTGTGTGTGTGTAAAATTATTAGAGAAAAATGACCTTGAGAGTGGCCACTCATCCCCTGTGTGTTGGGAAAACAGGCAGAATGTTTGTTTTTGCTCTGGCAGACCCAACTGCAGTTCCAGCCAGCGTGTGGTGGAGGCTCTGTGTGAGCCAGGAAGCAGTATGTGACCTGCAGAGGACCGTAAAGTAGGGCAGAGGGCTCTCTTGTGAGAGTAAGCATTTAGCTATGGTATTTCCAGTAAACCAATTTTGAAACTCCTTTGATCTTAATGTCAAATTCAATTTGCTATATTATTTGAGAATGTTGGGGAAGTCTACCTTGAATTAGGATGTGAACTAGGGAGTAAATTGTCTTTAGTGTTGGAAATAATTTCAGGTGAATATAACACTAAGAATGGTACTAATATATCAGTTCTCAAGTTCCTTCAACAGATTTTCCCACTTCTTTTCACACAGGTGAGAGGGTGAGATTGAGAGTTTGCAAACATCGTTATTAATACTATTTCACCATGATGACCCCTATAATCAAAATCACTCTTATACTATGAAGCCTGTATGGAAAGTTGTCTTTCATTGTTAGCACCACTAAATTACCACTTAAACTGCTCTCATGTTCCACGTCATATGAGCAGATTTACTGATACTTCATATTAGGAAAGACAATTTCATAACGAAGCTGACAAAACCATATAAAAAATGTATCTTTTCCAGCAACAACTCTGGATGCTGCTTTTCGAAGTAATCATCCAATATGATTCAAATCTCAACTTTTTTCTACTATCTCCAATTTTTCTTGTAGAAAAGCCTGCATCTTCATTTAAAAAAGAAAAATCAAGTACCATTTACCAAATATGCACCCAATATTTTATTTTTATCATCTTTGTAATACTCCCACAATTTACAGATTATGAAAATGAGAAAAGGGCTTAATGTCAAGTTTTTTGTAAGCTCGTTTTCTGGCATATGGTACTTTTTAAGAGTAAAATATGGAACAGAGGAGGGAATGAATATTATTTTTGTGAATATTTCTGAATCCAGAATCAATTGTATGAATTTATGTCAAGAAAGGGGGAGAAGGACTGGACTACAAGTTGAGATAAGACCAAGCACACGTGAAAGCGGGAGACCAGAGGTAATTGAGGCCTAAGTGACCTCCTTTGTGAGCACAAAGGAGAAAGTCAACACAGCTGACTATAAGTTGTTCACCTGAACGTGTGCTAAATGGATATTGGAAGGCAGATGAGCCTTGTGCTACGTTAATTATTTGTAACTGCATTTGAGCAAATAAAAGGAGAAGGAGCCAGACACTAAGGGCTCCTCTGCCCTAGAGGCAAGAGCCCCCTGGCTACAAGTATGTTAAACTAATTCAGCTAACTCGGTGTCTCTTTGTCATTCATCCTCATTTGACCCCAGGCCAGGGGAACGAAGTATCAGGACGAGTTCAGTACAAGTAGTGCCTGGGTGAGGAAGGCTGCAGGGAGTGGGCTGGTTCCACACAGGTGGCACCTGGGGCGGGGACCTGGGACCAGTGGCACAGGCTGGTCTCCAACACAGGAGCCCCATTAAGTCTGGAGTATGGTGTTGCAAACCTTCTATTTCAAGTGTCATCCTTTCTAGTTCAAAGAAAACCAAGTTGACATTCAAGATTAGCAATCACAAATCCACACCTTATCAATGTGATGCCCTAACACATCCCTTTAAACCATAGTTAATCACCAAAGGGATAAAATAAAAAGGTCATAATCCCACCTAACTATCCTACCTACAACTGAAAATGTACCGCTTCCTTTCCCCAAAGTCTCAACAATTCCAGCATTGCTCGAAAGTCCAAGTCCAAATGTGGGGAACCACTCAGATTGCTTCAAAGCTCAGGGATGTCTAAGGACACCTGAGGACGTGACCCTGCTTATCTAGCCCAGGCACACAGTGGGATACATTTATGTAACCATGACTTAGCATAGGTCAACACACGTGCACTAGTTACAGCACTATGTAAGAATGTAAACATGAGAGAACAACATGTATAAGAACTATACAATAAAGCTGCAGGTGGCTCTCTTGTGCTTCCTTGCTCTTCTGCTCTGCTCCATGCCACCTGCTGCCATTGCTGAAGTCTTGCACACACATGTTCTTTAACCTTGGGACCTCACCTGTGAAAATTTCCCTTGGGTCCCCTGAGCAGGCCCACAACAAAGTCTCTCCTCTGAGACTCAAGGCAAACTCTTAGTTATGAGCACTAGTGAAAAATCAAAAAACAAGGTACGTATTTTCAAAATACAATGGCACAGAGTAAACACTTCCATTCCAAGAGAAAGAAATGCGAGATAGACAGGAATCAGAGAAAAGCAAAGCCAGAGTTCAGCAGGGCAAACATTAGATTCTGCAGCTCCATGTCCACCCTCTGGAGCATGCTGTGATGAGATATGAGCTTCAAAAGGCTTGAGCAGCCCCACTTCCAGTCTTGCCAGCTGCAGCTCACCCAGCCTCTCTCAGGCTGGCTCTGTTCACCATCTGCAGCTCTCCACAGCAGATGCTCCACATGCCTGGTATCTCTGATCTCTTTAGTTTTCCACTGCAACTTTGGTCTCACTCTTACAGTGTCACACATTGCCCTTTTTGGTACTCCTAGTAGGGATTCTGACGTTGTAACATATTGTCTGGATTCCTAAGGCTTCCTTTGAAATCCGGATGAAAACATCCATGACCTGGTAACTCTTACATTCAGTATACTGGGAAAATCACCATCATATGAATCACACCAAGATCTCCCACCAGTTCTCACAGTGGCTAGACCCCCTTGGATCTTGGCTACAGGGGCTTCTAAGTACTTGGACAGCTGAGTACAGTGAAATGAATCCTGGGGAAATAACTAGGTCCTGGGGGCCCTGTGGAAACAGTGTACTTCATCTCTCTCTTCTCAAAGGAAAGTCTTTCAAAGTAGTTCATACTTCTACACCCTTAACTCTTGCTTACTAGGGTCTGGCCAATTCCTGAGATGCCCTCAAGGCATCTTTTCTATTGTTTTGCTGTATAGTATTTGGCTTCTTTTTGTTGTTGCTGATCTCTTCAGCAAACACCTTCCTAGGACCTGGATTTATATTTGCTTCTTTTCTGGCCAAAATGCAAGTTTTTTTTTTTTGAGTCTTTCTACTCTGCCTTTGGTCCTGAATTACACTGTAAATCTGGCTACAAGAATCCAGCAAATCCCATGCAATAACCTGAATGAGCATTGTGCTGTCTTAACATTTCCTCCACCTGACTAATTAGTACATAACCTTTAAAATCAGCCTCCTTTGAAGCTTGAAGACATGGAAAAAAATGTAGACAAGTTCTTTGCCAGCATGTGACATGCACACCTTCTAGCCCAGTATCCAACCACTTCCCTCTGAAACTTTATGAGCACTGTCTCTACTGTTTGCCTTCCTATAAACATTCTTGTTCTTTGGACTCGGACTAGTATGAGCCATCAAACCCTGCTTATAGCATCCCAGTCTCTTTCTAACCTGCTTCACCAAAATTTTCCAAGTTGTTCTCATTAAACCAGTTCCAAAGTCTTCTAAAATCAGGGATAGTCACAGAAACTGCCTTATTTCTCAGTACCAATGTTTGTATTACTGTAGTCAGTTTATGAATAAAGCTTACTTTGGCTCATGGTATCAATTCATGGTCAGCTAGCTCCAAGGCAGAAACGGTGTGACAGAGGAAAACTGCTCACCTCTTGGCAACCACGAAGCAGAGAGAGTTATAAAAAGCCAGAGAATGATACATCGTTTAAAACTACACTCTCAGTGACCTACTTCCTGCACCTAGGCCCCGCCTCCTAATATCCTATTCAGTTACCAACCAATGGAGTAATCTACTGATGAGGTCAGTGACCTCAGTATGTGAATCTTTGGAGACACTTCATATTCAACCATAGCATCTCCCCTGTAAGCCTCAAATCTGATCAATTAATTCTGCCTCAGATTTGTCTGCTTGACTCTTTAATCAGGGTTACCTTGATATAAAAATGTTGTTGAGGGGTTGTTGAGTAGGATCTGTTTCCTTCCGCATATATTCCTCTATCCTTTCCTGAGCTTTTAGGATGCAACAGAACACAAAACTCCAAGATTACAAAGGATGTTTGTTAGCTAAGGATCTTTCCTGAAGCACACGTTGGCACAGCCCTCTTTTCAAAAGGGCCAAAGCATTTTAATCTGAATCACTTGCTTGGATTTCTGCTTTTGTCTTATCTTTTCCTCTTAAATATGAAAAAGATACCAAGTGACATTTGAAGAGAACCATGACCAGTTTATAGGAGGAAAGTTCAGTGTCATTTTATGTTCATTTATCTTCAATTTCCTTCTGTTTATTTTATTTTTTATATTAATCAAAACTTGGATTAGCTATGCCCTTTGAATTCCAGAATTTCTACTAGTTGAGCAATTTAATCTACAATCTTTTGCAGACATTGTGAATGAATAAATCATCCTTGAAATCAAACCATCCAATTCAGAGTTCTAGTGTCAACAGTTTTGAGTCTAAAATTATTTTTAGTTGTTAAATAACATTTCAAGTAGATCAAACTGCAGTTGATTGTGTGAGATTTTATAATCCTTCAAGGTAGCTGGTCCAAATGTGATCTAAAAGAATGCCAAAATGTAGAGAGAAATCTAAAGTTCAAACTATGATATTTGGGGTAATTCTGTACTCTTTTTAAGTGATTCACAGTCAAAGCTAAGTAAACCTATTCTGTGAATGCATTAAGATAGTCGTTTAGTACAAAAAAAATAGATTGTGAAGAACACAGTCTAAAACATGAAAAACAATGTGATATTTTTCTTGAATCTCTACAGTTCTTAATGAGTGGCTCATTCTGAATTAGAATGAACCACTTTGGATTAAAATAAAATATAGAGACACCAAAAATGTCCTCATTGTTTTAAGCGATGGCATAGTAAAGATTTCCACTAAAGGGCTATCATACTTTAGGAACCATTTCTAATTCTCTTTCTTTCATCTTTGTGAATTCTTGCTAATTCTTTTCCTGCATGAACATATTATCTCCTAATGAGGACATTATCATTTTTCTCTCTTCTTACCCTCAGGGTATTAGAATCATCTAAGCCCTTAATTATTTAGTTAAGAGAAAACACCCTAATTGGTAACCATCCTTCCCCTGCAGGCACTTTGAGAATTTTTAGCTTCATAGCTACCACTTAGGAAAAACTTACCGAAAGAACCTCAAGATGCTAATTATGCAGTTACATAATTTACATAGACTCAGTGTTATATTAACATATATGTTTCAAGTCTTTGGAAATTGATCTAGTACAAACTGATGAGGGTAATTACTAGGGTATTTAAGGATTTTTCCCTTGTGATCCACCCAAGTGCATCATTTATTTTTAAAATGTGGATTAGCTTGTTCTAATGAAGATTGTCTCACACAGACACAAATAATATTAGTTAGCATTGTGGAGACTACACGGAATGATTCTTGAGTGGTGAGAACTGTGGTCCAGAGGTCCATTGTTTCCTCTGGGGACAGCATCATGGAGCCTGGTGGATCTTCAGAAAACCCAGAGCACCTTACTGGCTTGAGTTCAGTTATTCCACGAGTGGGTCCAGGCCTTGGTGTCCCTTCGAATCTTCCTGGGTCCTTCTAGTGAGCAATCAAAGTGGCACTGACAACAGGACACCTACGCACAAGGTGCTGCAGACCATCTAAAAACCGCCCTGACCACAAAATAACAGCTGAGTAATTATCAGCACATTCAGCAGAAGCACTATTGTAAAGGTTTTTAAAATTATTGAGACCCTTGGAAAATCCTTTTATAACCAACACCAAATCCAAAATGCCACCTGTTTCCTATCCAATCATCCATTAGCAGCATTCAAAATGCTGTGGTCTTCCTTGCTATTCTAAGTGGTCAGGAAGAATGTCCACAATTTTTGAAATGCAAAACCTAAGTAAGTTCCTCTCCATTCTGCTTGGATAGGAGTCCGTCCACAAAGCACACACTCCTCGGCAGGAAGCAATGAGCCCTGGAATACCAAAAGATGCCTGTCTCGATTCTTCTCACTCTTTCCCCATTAAGTTGTTGTTTTCCCTCCTTTTGGAGTGAGCTGACAGCTGTAGAAATGCCTGGCAGTGGTCACAGTTACACAGTGAATTTTTCAATGTCGATATTTATTATTAATTAAAAAAATTTTAAAACTCAAGGTTATACTTACCACAGTCCCAAAACATCTGGGAATTCTGAGTGTCATAACTTACCCAACTGATTATAACTTTAAGGAACATATTTTGACCATTTGTATTCTGGTTATGTAAACATGGACCTTGTCTTGGTTACTTTCTTCTGGTTGCTGGGACAAAATACCTGACACCCAAAATGAAGGAAGGAAAGGTTTATTTAGCTCACTGTTTGTGGAGGTTTCAGTCCATAATCAGCTGGCTCTAAGGTAGGGTGGCATGGTGCTGGGGCAACACTTTAAGGCAGCAGCAAACAAAAGCAGCCAGAGTAAAAGGGGCAAGAGCAAGTCTCTTCTCCTCCCTTATATTGTACACAGGCCACCCCACCTTCCGGGCAGGTGTAGCACTCACAAAATCTCTGCGCCCTCCTTTTGCACAGGATAAGAGTATTTACAAAGTAAGGATCCTGGCTCCCTGCTGAGTCTCTTAGTTAAATTTCTAAACTTTTCAAATTGACACAATGTATCAACCATAGCAGACCTATAGAGATATAAGAAAGAAACATACAGTAAGACATTGCATTTGGACGTGTATTAAACATTCATGTTCAGGTCATCACAGGAGTATTTCTTTGTTGAGTTAGTGCTTTTCCAAAGCCACTGGCAGGAGCCAGTTCACTATTGTAATGAACTGATCCTAAGATGAAAGGCACACATACAAACACATTATGAGATTCCATCTGACACCTCTCCGCAAGAGTATGCACCCAGCCCTTGAATAAACTCAGAGGAAGCGTGCATCCTGCATTCCTGAGCATGCCGGCCCTCTGAAAAATAACTGAACCATCCCTTCATTTCATAAAAACCATATCAGGTAATCAGCATGGTATAAACAGAGAACAGAGCATTGAATCAGTAATCAAAAAATCGGGGTCCTAACACTCTGAATATTTAACTATGAACAAATTGTTTACATTTTCTGAGCACTCAGTGACTAATTCCACTGCTAGCAGAAATTATGTTTGATCTTGTTTTCTGTTTAATGGCAGTCTGACCTTGACTTTAGCTGAAAGTAACTGAAGGAGAGGGACACGGTAAAGTCACCAGGAGAAGGCAAAGCAAGTAAAAAGTACAATTTTAATATAATAGTGTATGACACACATAGCACAATACAATGTGATTGATATTGTATTTTATTATTAATATTATTATTAATATTATTATTGATATAAAGTTTTGTGTAATTTATTTAATATAGTATGATACACAGTATATAATTTTCTGCCTTATGCTAAAGTGATTTAAGGCTAGTGAAAGCCAATTTATTTAGAATTGATTCTGTTCCCCTAGGGGCAGCAGTAAGAAGTGACTGTGATGACCAGATTTCTCTCTTCCTTTCCCGCTGCCGATATCTTCATCCCTTGTGAATTCACAGGACAGAATCTGTGTTAGATTGTGAGATGTGCGGTTCTCTTCCTTGCAGTGAACAGGCCAGGGCTGTCCCGTGACCCTGCTGACAACCACATCCACGCCAAGATGAACTGGCCAGCGGCGGCCGACCTCAGACTCCTGAGTAAGACCAGCCCCATCCAGACCTGGTGGACATCCCAGATCAGCCCCGACTGCTGACTTCCAGGGTCGTGAGCTAGACCAATGCGATCTGCAGCCCTTATTTCCCGGTGAGGTTTGTTACTCAGCAATAGTGAAATGAACTTATTACGCAACTGTGAGTTTCTGAAACCACATTTCCTTACATCATCTTTCCTTTCATCCAATTTAAAGAAGACATAAAAAGGGGGCTTTCAGTAGAAACTTTCATCACTGAAAACCATTGTGTCTAAAGCAACCAAACAATGGTGGAGAGGAAAAGCCATCTCCATGTTCTCCTCAAGGCTGTCAGAGCAACTGAATTTTCATCGCATTGCTGAAGCAAATGCCTGAGCATCACTGAATTTCTGCTTTCTTTATAAGTGAGGTTCAGTTATGAGGCATGATCAAACAGTATGATGAATGTTTCACTTTTTTATCCATTGCGCACTTGGAGATGCACAGCCTTCATTCCTGCTCAGAATACTCTGCCTCACTTCAAACACTTACAGCATCGTGTTTACCACTTTCTGCCAGCTCTGGACATCTTTGTAAAGTTGTTGTTTGCTGCCTCCATGTCCTAAGTCCATTGGAAAGGGTTAGCTTTCCTGCTCATTGCAACTTTGGGGGCGAGTCGGAAGCCGCACAGTGCTGAATGCAGTGAATAAGGTGGATGAAGATACGCTGCAGTATTTTCATTTGACAGAAATTGTTGTAAATTTTTTAATTGATTCAGGACATCAAGGTTGCCATGAAAAGATGCTCAAGAATGAGGACTTCCAGAATCGTGGCAGAAAGTTCGAGAACAATGGGATGAGTGTGTTCCAGGTGAGGGGAATTAGTAGCAGTGTGTCTTCTACTCTAATAAATTTTTAATATACGCATTCACAGCATTTATTCCTCATACCACATATTAATTTTTTAAGATCATAGTGAGCCTCCCCACGCACATGCTCACCCAAAGTGAACTGTGAACACTTTCCGGCCAGGGCTGTAAGGCTGGAGAAACATCACTCCAAATTGGTGCCCTGGGAGGCCACTTCTCCGTCAGGAGCCCATTTTCTAGCCATGGGTTTCAGGGGCAAGCTCACCTCCAATGCAAAAAAAAAAAAAAGAACATTGCTTTTATTTTTCAGCTTCACATTTATTTTTGAAATACCACTTTGTCTTTTTTTTTTTTTTTCCAGTTCCAGTGATCGAACTCAAAACCTCATGTTTGCCAAGCAGGTGCTTAAGCCACCAAGCCAAACTCCCAGCCCTATTTTTTTGAGGCAGGGTCGCACTATGTAGTTCAGAACAGCCTTGCTCACGTTGTAGCCTAAGCCCGCCTCAAACTCACAATGCTCCTCCTACCTCAGCCACCCAAGTGCTGGGATTAAAGGTGTGCACCACCACACTTGTCTCACTTTGTCCTTTTATAAAACTCTCATTTTTGTAGGCATGTGCAGGCATAGGTTGACTACCTGTTTTACTTTTTCTTATGCCCCATCTCTTCATGCAGGATTTTCTACCCCGAGAAGGGGCTCTGTTACAAGGGGACAGACGAGCAACACTGGGCAGTGTGCAAATTTAACACGATCTCCTCTCACCCACGCTGTCTCCCACCTGTACCTCACCTGGAGAAACTCTGTCAGCTCATTATCCCACCTGATCCCAAAGGTGCTTGGGTTAGGGTTAGGGTTAGGGTTTAACAGTGCCTCTTTACCAGTTCCATTTTACTCTGGAAAGAATGGCCACCATTGAATAACAATAAACACTGGCTAAGCTGACAGGGAAGAGGAACCCTCGTATGCTATTGGTGAGAATATAAACCAGTAGTGTATGGGCACTAAAAAAATCAGTCTGGAGAGTATCCAGAAAACCAAAACTAGAAATTCCATTAGACCCCAGCTATTTCCTTCTAGGTATCTTCCCAAAAATGTTAAGGACATCATATTACAGTAATCCATGCACACCCACCTTTATAGCAGCATGATACATAATAGTTAATATTGGAAGTGGCCAATACGCCATTCACAGCTGAATAGATAAAGCAAGTGTGATATTTACACACTATGGATTACTGCTCTCTCATAAAGGCTAAATTTGAGTCATTTGTAGGAAAATGGTGCACCTTGAGACCATCATGTTAAATGAAATAAATCAGACACACAAGCTTAAATACCACATGGTTTCCTTTATATGAGAAACTCAGAGCCTAAACAAACAAAATAAAAGACAGACAATAGGAAATAGGGAGATAGATCTTTTGCAAGTGGAAAGTATTGTAATCCCAAATATTGAGTATGGTAATCCAAGTATGCAATCCCGTTTTTAGTCTTCCTCACAATCCAAAAAGTTGTATTTGTAATCACATTAAAATGTAATTGGAATTCCAGTGAGTTAATTCCAACCTACTACCTCCAATGGAACCCACAGTGAGAGCAAAGGCACCAAGATATATTCAAGGTTATGGGCAGCCAAGGGGTCCTAAATCCAACCCAAGTGAGGATATATGGACAAAGGCCTTGATCCTAGGCCTCTCCCAGAATTTATTATCTCGTGAAGAAGGGGGTGGCTTGAGGCTGAGTGACAGTGAGGATGGCGGGAACTATGTGAGTAACCTGAGCTGGCTGGCCAGGTGGGGAGAAAAGCGTCTTTGCAATATGCAGGGAGAATGATGTGCAGAAGGATCAATCTGCATAACTCAGTTAAGGTAGCAACTGAATTGTTTTTGGAGGCTGTTGCTTCAGTTTCTGATCTGTAAACTTTTGTGCCCTGGGGACTCATAGCCTCTTTATTTTGAGGCTCCTACCCAGCTGATATTCCTGGAGCTGACTGGCTTTGCCATCCCACTGTGCTCATCTTTACAGATAGTAGAAAACAGGAGACTGTCTGATGGCTTTAGAGAGTACTTACCAGTACCTCAGCTAGCCTTATCTGCAATGCTTAGAGCCAACTGAAGAGAGAAGGAAACACCATAGTCCGCACTGTATATAACAGTATATGGAAATAAACCTTGATATAATCAACGTTGCAGCAATTGTTCTGCATTCAAGGGGAGTCTCCAACAGGAAAGAGAACAAGAGATGGAGGGGAGAAGATGAAAAAATAATCCAGACATGTCCTGTACATGCACAGCTCCCCATGAGGAACATAACCATCATGTTCTACAAACACGTACTAACAAAAATAAAAATGGAAAGAGTTTATCCTTACAGTCATCTCCGGCTCTCTTCACCTAGCACCTGAGCTGCAATGAGCTGACAGCTACATCAGAAGGGTGGACTTCTGAGTGCAACTACTTGGAAGGATGAGGCAGGAGGATCTTGAGTTGCAAGCCAGCCTCACTTTCTAAAACAGTAAACAAAGAAGAAACTAACAGAAAGAGAGAGAGGTGGTCTTTCTGGGTTCTCATCCTTTCCTTAAACACACACACACACACACACACACACACACACACACACACACACACCCCCAGTAGGGATCCTGGCATTTGGAGGAGTCTGGCTGTGGGCTTTAGAGAGAAAGAAAAATAGAGATGGAGAAAGGAGAGAAGGAAAGGGAAGGAAAAAGGAAAGAGCAGGAGGAAGGAAAGCAGGGAGGGGAGGAAGAAAGAGGAAGGGAGGAACAGGAAGGGGAAAGGGAAGGAGAGAAAGCAAGCACACATTTAAGTGGGGAAAGTCTTAGGAACAATGGCATGTCAGGCTCTTCAGGTCTCCCATCCAAAGGAGGCCACCACCAGGGCAGTCACGACAGCCCCAGGAGGGCGGGCAGCAGACTTGCCCCTCTACAGGTATCCTGTCTGGCAAGAGGCATCACGTTCTCCACTGTCGTTCTTGTAGGAATAGAAATCTCCAGGTCAGGGTTGAAGATAACGGCCGTACAATGGTGATGCTCCCCCAGCGATACCGGAGTCCACAGGTCACCCTCCCTGTGGGAGGGGCTCGTCCTCTTCTCCCAGGTCATTGACACCTTAGGCTCTCGTCATCGTTCTGTGCAGCCCAGGCGCCGGGACAGGTGATGAGGGAAACGCTACTGCAGCACAAGGACACGCTCTCAGTTCGGGCGTCCTGGACACAAAGCGAAGCCCGCACCAGTGCAGGCAGCGGCCTCAGGAGACAGGAGCAGCGGGGCAGACTGAGGGAAGAGCCAGGAAGCCTCCGGCCACTGCTGCAGGTGGTGGGGCTCCGTCCTGCCGTGGCCTGGGGGCCGTGCAGGACACACGTCAGTGTCCCCACCTGAGGGGCCTGACCCCAGCCTGAGCAGGTCTTCTGGGTTCAGCCTTGGGCAGTGAGCTGTCCGCTTGGGAAGAAAGTCCCAGGCAGAGGGGGCGAGGGCAGAGGGGTGGATGGCGACAGTCACAGCCTTACCTAGGCCTGGCTCAGGGTCCCCGCAGCACCTTACCTCTGTTGCTTACCCTGCAAGGCAGAACAGAGACACAGGCTTTGCACAGGTGGCGTCCAAGAAAGAGAGCTGCCGGGCCCTGAGCATCTGCGAATGTCAAGTTAGGAAAGAGGTTGCTCAAGACACGCTCTTCGGGTCCGATTGTGTTGGCAGACGCTCCTGTGAGAGTTTAGGGACCCTGGGGATGCCCAGCGCCAGCCCAGGCTCATTCCCCAAGGCCTTTGTCACCCTCAGATCCATTCATCCCCTCAGGAGGAGACGGCAGAGTGAGTTACTGCCTGGCCTTTGGCTCCTGCCCCCGCCTCTCCTGCTCCCTCACCCTGCAGCCGCTCCTCTCTGGAGTTCTCTGTTCCCGGTCAGCAGTCCAAGAGCAGGATTATCCCACAAGAGAATTTACCTCCGGTTGTCGAGAGATTAAATGTATGCGTGTGTTTGTGAGGCACAAGGGTTCTCAGCGCTTAAAGAGAAAAAGCGGCCCAAGCAGTAGCTGCGGCCGTTCTTACGCCCTGATTTCTCAGGCGGACTTCAGCTTATCCCCGGTTCCCCGTGACACCCGTCTCTGTCTCAGCTTTAGCTTTCTGCCTTGTGCCTGACTGCCTCTCTCCCTGCTGGACCCTACTGAGCCCCTGGGGGAAGACTGGCCTTTCCTTTTCTTTTGATCTTCAGAGGCTAACAGAATACACACACCAAGTTCTTGGAAAATATCATATGAATGAATAATGTCTCAGTAACACACACAGAATAAATCCCAAACTTGTTCCCGGCCATTCAGACTCTTCTTGCAGAAGACGACGGCGACATCGCTCTTCCGCCCGCTCTGCCTCCTGCCCACCTCGTCACTTTCTATCCCATCCCGAAAGCGCAATGTGCTCTCTGAGGCCATCGTCTCTTCCTGCTGTTCCCACTCCCCGGTGAAACGTGTCACTTCCTTCCTAGTGAGTTTCTCTCCTCTCCGAGGCTGCCTTTGAAGGGCCGCACGTCTGTGAGTTCTTCCAGGCGGCTTCAGCCCCCTCCCTAAACATACTGTTTGTGCATGTGTGTGTGTGTGTGCGTGTGTGTGTGTGTGTGTGTTCTCCTGGGTCTTTGTTCTTGAAAGCACCACTTGTGAAAACAACTTGTGACGAGCCACATGCAGACCTCCCCTTCTCCCTCCTTTGTTAGTCCGCTCCTCCTGGAGAAATCACGTCCAGGCTGCCAGATAGTCATAAATATTCGGAAGGTTAATGCCCGGGACTCCGGCGCTCGGGGTGATGTTTATAGTTCTGTCCACCACATCTCCCCGGGCTTCCGCAGTTACCTCTGGCCGCGCTCATCAAAGGACTCCACACGGCGGTGAACTAGGTGGTCTGAGCCCGGTGCCGTCACAGGCCATTAACCTCGATTCCCTACGCAGTGAACCGCTCCCAAAGCAGCCCTGTCCGGGAGCCACTGTCCTTACTCTCTGTCCCGTCCCAGTCTGAAATAAAAACTGCAAGAGAGGGGCTGGAAACCAGCGTGGTTGATATTCCCGGAAGTTGTCCTGAGTTGGCCCAATTTATTTTTATGTGCGGGAGTTTTCCCTCATTATTTTCATCAAAGAAGGGACTTTGATGACACTTCTTAAGAAACTTAGTTCTTGCAGATAATTCTTTTGGTCTTCTGAATTGACCCTAATACTGCTTTATAAAAAGAAAAAACAGTGATCTTGTCTCGGCTACTATGGTCTAATACATAGAGCCGGGTTTGGGGGGCAGGGAAAGCAGAGGGTCGTGCACACCACTCCCCAGTGAAGGCCGTGGGGACCCAGTGTGACAGACAACTCTGCCGGAAACCTCTTCTACTGAGTCACGCGGGCTGAAGGACCAGCACATCCAGCGGCTACCGGCGATTTCTGTTTCCAGCCTCTGCTTCACTAGATTTTTATGTGCCACCCCTCCCTCAAAGGCAAAAGTTGCATCAAAGTATTTTTGGACTGTGAGCTTCCTCACGCAGCTTCGTTGCTGAAGCCAAAGGAGATGCAAGTAACCCTCGTCCACATTCCTGGAGGCCAATTATTCCAGGGAGGCTTGGGGCTCATCACCAAGCCACACTCACTCACACCCACAGACACGCCAGGAAGAAGTCTCCTTACATAAGCTCCGAACGCGAGCATGCGCTTTCTCAAAAAATAATTCAAACTTGCTTTGTGGTTTTAATCCATTTACAATATGAACATTTAACAATCAAGCTATTCTTCATAATATAAGTCAAGTAGCCTGATTGTGGAAAATTGGTAAAATAAATTGATAAAGACAGACATTAAACTATTCTTATTGGCATATGTCTGCAAGGTATAATAATTACACTTTGGGGGGAATCGTCTATCAATATAATCAGGGTCATTTCCCAACTCCAAAAAGTCTGCTGTCTGCCCCCGTTGGCTACCTTCTCCACTTTGCTCTTGGGTTTACTTGCATTTTGGGCTTCTTATGTAAGAGAAATCATGTGACCATTTTTATCTTTCAGTGTCTGATTTGTTTCATTCAGCATTATAGTCTGAAGATCTATCCATATTTCTGTGAATGACGAGAGCCTACCCTGCTTTGTGGCTGAGTAGTACTCCACTGAGTACATATGCCATGTGACAGTGCCTCCCACAAGCCCAGCTGGCATCCCAGAGCCCACGACAGGGACCCATGCCAGTCTGTTTTACAGCTCTGTGCTGGGAAGGCCCAAAGGTCAGCGGTGGAAGCTAGAAAGTCTGTGCCAGTGGGGTGAAGGGTCTATGCTAGCAGACTGAGGGTTCTGCACTGGAACCAAGAAACGATGCTCAAAATGAGGATCAGGGCTCCCCTGGAAATACCACAGCCATGCTCAGTGACAGTGAGGTCCCGAGTTCCTCCTCGGATGATGAGAACCATCGAGTTCACATCAGGACGCTAGCGCAACAAACTTCTGAGATTGAACAGCACACATCTTCCTCTCCAGAACCAGGAAGCAATGCTCAAAGTAAGGACCAGAGCTCCCCCAAAGTGAACCACAGCCATTCTCAGTGACAAGGTCCCAAGCTCCTCCCAAGATAACAGCCAAGTTCATATCAGGGGGGCCAGCATGACAAGCTCCTCCAGGAGAACCAACAGCTCCAAACAACAGCAGCACTTAGGAGAACCCACAAAGCTTCTCTCTTCCTCTCTAGGTCTCCTTTTTATGCTGGTGACAGTCCTCAGGTAGGCCACCCATGCTTAGTACCACACTGATGCAGTTCAGCTGGTGTTTAAACTGACCACCAGTTACCAACTCATTACACACACGCAGTGTCATTTAAATACAACCTTGATACAACTATGTCCATGTTATTTTTACTGTGCTAGGGATGAATAAACTGAGGGTCAGAAAACCTTTATGTAATGGACCCAAGATTACATACTGGAAAACAGATTTGGAATTTGGACTCAGGTTTGGCTGACTTTAATGTTCCAAATGTTGTAACAAATATGTTACAATACCATCTCCTCCAAAAATGATGACTCTCTCTCTTTTTTTTTTTTTTTTTTTTTTGCGGCACCAGGGATTGAACTCACAATCTCGCACCTGCCAGAGAGGCACTTAAGCCACTGAGCCAAACTCCCGGCCCTGGTTTTTTGAGGCAGTGTCGCACTGTGTAGCTCAGGTTGGCCTTGTGCTCAAGTTGTAGCCCAAGCTGGCCTGGAACTCACAACGCTCCTCCTACCTCAGCCTCCCGAGTGCTAGGATTAAAGGCGTGTGCCACCACACCCGGCTCAAAAATAATGACTCTTATTTAGCCCCTACCTGCTAAATTCTAGCTCCTGTGGACAAAACTAGAGCAGTATACAGTATCAACAGGTCAACTTGAAAGATATTCAATTGGCAACTTAATAAACTAAATGTACCTTATACATGTATTTGTGTAATTTCTTAAGGAAAAAATCTAACAAGACATACTTTATTGAGTAAATTCAAATTCTATTCGGTACCAACACTCAGACCAAACCCTTGTTCCTCATTCCGGGACCATCCCCAACGTCTCTGACTCCCGCATCTCTGCTACTTAATCTTTGATCTGTTTTCTATTCTGTTTCCAGGTAAATCTTCACAAACCATGAAGTTCTCTGCAAAAACCTGTAGTTTAGAATTAAAAGCTCCAAGCTTTTATCCCTCTAAATAACTGGAGCATGTCGCTTATACTACTCATCTGGTGCTTAACTTAGACTATCTTGTGATTTAGCAAGATGTACACAGTTTATATTTCCTCATGTAATGTAAGCACTTTAAGAGTTGAACCTCTAATGTTTAGCCCAAAGTAAGCGTTATGTAAATAATTATCCAATTTGGAATTTTCCACTAAGCAATGTTGTTCTGCGGATGGTTCCCCAAATGGGCTCAACCCAGCCACGCTGTACACTCCAGAGCATCTCAAAGGCCCTCCCCATCTCAGCTCAGTGATTCACCTAAATCTGTCCCCCTTGGCCTCTTTCTCTCTGAGCCCTTGGCTCTGTCATTCGGCCACTAAAACCTACCACAGGCTTTGCTGCCTTCAAGAGCTCCGTGGGCTCTTGAAAGATGATTCTCCAAATCGGACTCTTGGCAGACTATCTCAGTCCTAGCCAAGTTTGCTGTTTACTGCTGCGTCTTGTGCCAGTAACACATTAGTTTTCCTTTTCTTATGATCTAGCCCAGGGGACTAACACCACCTGAGCCAACCCACCTTACCTGCTGGGGAGAACAGTTCAAACACATTGTCCAGAATACTTAATGTTCATTCACTGTCTATCCCGCGAGGTAACAGAAAGGAAACCGCTGGGCTTCTGTTCACCATTCTGCACTTCTGTGATGAAATACTTGAGAAAGTTAACCGAGAGGAGAAAAGGCTGACTAGGGCTTCTGTTCCATGGCCGCTTGGCCTGGCAGCTTTTAGAGCTCTGGGGAGGCAGCGTGTCCTGGTAGAAGCAGGTGGCAGAGGAGGCTGCTCACCTCACAGCAGCCAGGAAGAAAAGAAGAGAGGAGGGGCTAGGGACAAAATACATCAAACATATGACCACCCCAACCCGCTGTCTCCAACAGGCCCTCACCTCCTAAAGTTTCTACCACCTCCCAATAACCCATTAAGCTAGGAACCCATGGACAGGTTAACCCATTCATGAAGCCAGAGTGTTGGTGACCTGAACATCTCCCAAAGGCCCCTTCTATGAACACTGCTTCTTTGTGGCCCAAGCCATCAACACTTGAGCCACTGGAAATATTAAGAAACTGCAAAAACTTCATAAACACATGGAAATTAAATAAGACCCTCCTGAACAACCAGTGAGTCATAGATGAAATTAAAGAAATCAAACAATATCTACAACCAAATGAAAATGGAAATACAACATACCAGAAACTGTGGGACACAATGAAAGCAGTCTTAAGAGGGAAATTTATAGCGGTGAATTCTCACATCAGGAGAACAGAATGTGCACAAACAAACAACCTAAGGCTGCACCGCAAGCTTCTAGAAAAGGACGAGCAAGTCAAGCCCAAAGCTCACAGAAGAGAGGAAATTATAAAGATCACAGCAGAAATGAACAAAATTGAGACTAAGAAAATAATACAAAGAATTAATAAGTCAAAGAGTTGGTTCTTTGAAAGAATAAGCAAAATAAATAAATTCCTAGCCAACCTTATCAAGAAAAGGAAAGAAAAAAACTCAAATTCATGCAATGAGGAATGAAAAGGATGAAATCACTGTAGATTTTGTTGAAATTTAGATCATCAGCACCTATTTTGAAAATCTTTACTGGAATAGGCTGGAAAACACAGAAGAAATGGACAGATTCCCAGAAACATGTGAACTGCCAAAGCTGAATCAAGAAAATATAAAAATTCTGAATCACCCAATATCAGTTAATGAAATTGAGAACATAGTTGAAAACTAACCAAGTTCAGATCCTGAAGGATTCATGGCTGAAGTCTACAAGAAATTTAGAGAAAATTTAATGCCAATACTCCTCAAACTCTTTAATGAAACTGAAAGAGAAGCAATTCTCCCTAACTCATTCCTGGAGGCAAGTATTACTTTGATACAGAAATCAGAGAAAGACCCACCCAAAAATGAGAACTACAGACCAATCTCCCTAGTGAAAATAGATTCAAAAATCCTCAGCAAAATGCTAGCAAACAGATTGCAGCAAATTATCAAGATTATACATCATGACCAAGTGAGATTCAGCCCATGAATGCAGGAATGGTTTAACATACGCAAATCATCTCACTAGATGCAGAAAAGCTATTGATGAAGTCCAACACTCATTCATGATAAAAACTGTAGAGAAAATCAAAATAGATGATCTCTGTCTCACGCTGATAAAAGCCGTCTATGACAAATTAACTACCAACGTCATACTAAATGAACAAAAACTGAAAAATCAGAATAAGATAAGGATGTTCACTATCAGCACGCCTATTCCATATAGGTCTGGAAATATTAGCCAGAGTATGTAGACAAGAGAGGGAAATAAAATGAAGAAGGACAATAAAGGAAGAAGCTAAATTACTACTATTTGCAGATGACAAGATACTTTACATAAAAGACGTCAAAAATGCCATCAAAGGTAAATTCTGCAGTGTAGCTGGATACAAAGTTAACAACTCAACTCAAAAACCAATAGCATTCCTATGCACAAACAGCAGACTCACCGGGAGAGAAATTAGGGAAACAGCATCTTTCACAATAGCGTTCAATAAAAATGAAATACTTAGGAATCAACTAACAAAGGGATATAAAAGATCTATATATTGAAAATTGCAGTACTCTGAAAAAGAAGATTGAGGAGGATATGAGAAAATAGAATGATATCCCTTGCTCATGGATAGGAAGAACCAACATTGCAAAAATGGCCATACTCCCAAAGCTGTTATACAGATTTAAAGCAATCCCAATCAAACTACCATCAGCATACCTCACAGGTCTAGAGAAAACATTCCTAAAATTCATTTGGAAACAGAAGAGACCTAGGATAGTAAAGGCAATCCTGAGCAACAAAGGCAAGGCAGGAGGCAACACAATCCCTGACTTGCAATTATACTACAAAGCTACTGTGATAAAATTAGCATGGTACTAGCAAAAAAACAGACCCGAGGATCAGTGGAACAGACTAGAAGATGCAGACACAACTACAAACACTCTCAGGCACCTTATACTTGACAAAGGACCAAACATGTTTACTGGAAGTAAGATAGCCTCTTTATTCATTTATTTATTTCGTTAGTTATTTACTTGTCTTTTTTGAGACAGGGTCTCTGTGGTTCAGGCTGGCCGTGGGCTCACTTTGTAGCGCAGGCTGGTCTCGAACTCACAATGATCCTCCTGCCTCAGCCTCCCAAGTGCTGGGATTACAGGAGCGTGCCACCATGCCTGGCTTAAGATAGCCTCTTTAATAAATGGTGTTGGAAAAACTGGCTTTCCACATGTCAAAGACTAAAACTCTAGACCCATGCCTATCACCATGCACTAAACTAAAGTCAAAATGGATCAAAAATGTAAATATTAAAACAGGAACACTAAATCTACTGGAAAGAAAGTAGGTAGAAATCTTGAAGACATTTCAAGAGGTAGGCAGAGAGTTCATGAACAAAAACCAAACTGCATGGGAAGTACTTAAAAGCATCAACAACTAGGATATCATCGTATTAAAAAGTTTGTACACAAAAGAAGTCACCAACAGAGTGAAAAGAAAAACCACAGAGAGGAAAATAACTTTAGCCAACTGTTCCTCAGACAAAATCTTCTATCTAGACATCTAAACAAGTGAAAAAAATTAGGCTCCCCCAAATTCAAAGACCCAATCCAAAAATGGGCACCTGAGATGAATACATACTTCTGAGATGAAGAAATACAAATAGCAAATAAATATATGAAAAAATGTTCAACATCATTGGTCATTCAAGAAATGCAAATTAAAACAACATTGAGATTCCATCTCACTCCAGGAAGAATGGCTATTATCAAGAAATCAACCAAAAACTAATGCTGCAGGAGGTATGGGGGGGAAAGAAAGCCTTCTTCACTGTTGGTGGGAGTGTAGACTGGTACAACCACTGTGGAAATCAGTGTGGAGATTCCTCAGAAATCTAGGATTCAAGATTCCATTCAACTCAGCTATTCTTCTGGGTATTTTCCCAGAAGAATTAAAAATATCACACCACAGCGATATATGTGCACCTATGTTTACAGCAGCACAATTTGTAATAGCTAAATCTTGGAAACAACTGAAATACTCATAAACAGAAGAAGGGATAAAAAAGATGTGGTATTTTTATATAATAGAGTACTACTCTGCTGAAAAGGAGGGTAAACATGAGGCTTTTATAGATAAATGGATGCAACTAGAGACTGTGCTCATAAGTGAAATAAATCAAACTCGCATGTGTAAACATGGTATTGTGTCCCCAGTGTAAGAAACTGAAAAAGTAAATAAGATCCAAAATCTTGGGGGAAAGGAGAAAAGAAACAAGAGAAAAGGTCATATATACATGATAGATGATTATACTACTAATCTTTATTAGTTCATCAGAAAGGAAAAAATAAAGATCCAAACCACAAAGAGACCTTTTAGACAGCATGTTGATTCAAATGCCACAGAAACTCCTATCTGCTTGAATTGAAAGGGGACCCAAGAAAACAGAACAAGAAGAGTAACACACAGGTTCTTATTTTGGAGTAGAGATGCAAAGATTCTATTTCTCATAGTCAGATGCAGACAAATTTAATTTGAGGGCTGTGAAAGGGATCAAACAAGATGACAAGTGTGCCAGCACAGATGATGTGTGGATAGAAGATACAGCAGTTCCCTCGCTCTCAGGATTTCCATTATCTGAGGTCAACCAAGGCCCAAAACAATGAAATGGGAAAGTCCAGAAATCAAGTTTTCAAACATTCTGAGTTGCATGATGAACTTTTACTTTATCCCCAGCAGTTCACACAATATCCCCTGTCCGGTGCATCCACACTGTATATGGTACCCTCCCATGGCTTATTCAATAGCCATCCAGTACCAGCAGACATTGCACACTGCAGTGCTTATGCTTAAGTGATTCTGATTTTACTTAAGAATGACCCTCAAGTGCAAAAGGAGTAACTCTGGCAATTTTATGAGTCTATTGTTATAACTGTTCTATTTTATTTATTAGTTGTTATGGTTGGTCTCTTACTGTGATGACCTGATAAACTAAGCTTTCTTGTAGGTGTTCATGTTCAGGAAGAAATATAGTCTAACAGGGTACAGTCTCATTCATGTTTGCAGGCACCTTGCGGCAGACTGCATCCCCCATGGCTAAGGAGGAACCTGGCAGGAGGTCGAGGCAGAGTGAACCTCCCAGATCTGTAAGCCTAAGGGTCTTTCTCCCTGTTATCATGCACAAGGACACTGTTGGGTTTATTGCCTCTCCTTGAGAGCTGACCTGACCTTCTCAAGGTCACATATCCAAAAGCGGGGGGTCAGCAACACAGACGCCCTGCTCCACTCACACGTGAGACCTCTCTTCTGCTCTCAGTCTCCCATGAAGCCTTAGGACAGGAGCAAACTGCCGACAGATTTTCCTGCAGAGCACAGCACGCATGGCCTGGAGCCCAGCTGCCGGTGGAGTCCTTCCCGCGGGAAACGCGTCGAGCCTGCGTTGCTGCCCTCATCCGCTCTTCTGAGCTCTCACCAGGATCTCCCGTCAAGCTCAGTTCACAGCGATGCAGGGCTGCTTCTCTAACTGGCGTCTCCAAACCCCTCCGAACTCCTCCTGCAAGCCAGTTCCAAAGGCTTCTGGGCCACACAGACAGGCGGCATCACAGTGATGGCTTCACCTCTCTGGTACCAAAATCTGCCTTACTCACTTTCTCGTCGCTCACAGTTTAAGGAAGGGGAAATTTGACTTGGCTCAGTTTGCAGCAATTTCAGCCCATGGACGGTGAGCTCCCAGGCAGGACGGTGTGGCAGGGTGGGAGGGGGGAGCTGCTCATGGCGTGGTGGTGGGAGGGGGACAGCATCGCGGGGGGCGGCCAGAAGGGAGGGAAGCCCTGCGTGCCGCACCCCATGTCTGCCTCTTCCCAGCAGAAGAGCAAGCCAGCAAGTCAGCTCTCAGCCCATAATCCAGCCGCCTTCCTAGGGTCCTGCCTGGGATCAGGCGAGGCCGTAGGGGACATGGAGACATAAACCCTAATGCGGCTCTTCCCAAGTCTGCTGGGACCCACCTGGCCTCCCAGACCTCCACGGGGAGCTTGCACAGCCCTCGTGGCACCTCCCACTGTCCCTGAAGCACTGGAATTGCCCTGCCACTCCTCACCTGCCCACACAGGAGCCTTCTGAGGGCTCCAGGGATGCGAGGGCCGCCCTGCGGCACGAGGTGCTGCGTCTGTCTCAGGCCTTTCTGGGACCCCTGGGTGCACAGGGCTCTGGAGCTCCTGGGTGCTGAATCCCACTTCCCAGCAGTGCGGGAGCTGAGCCTCCTGGCGGAGCCCTCTGGGCTGCTCCTCCTTTCGGCTGGGCTGAGGCAAAGCCTGCACAGATGCGCATCTTCCTCCACCCCGGTGACGTGGTGGCTTCAGCCACATCTTGACTGATTCCCAGGTGACAGCACCACCTGCTGAGTCTCCCAGGAGTGAGGCCAGCTGGGGACCAGGTGTCCTGGGGATTGACTGCCCTCCTTCGAGTCCTCATTCCTCTTCACCAGAAGGACACTGGCATTGAGTGTGCTTCTAGCTCCAGGTTCTGGAGACTCTGGCCTCCAAGGGCCTCCTGAGGCAGAGCTCTCCAGCACAATCCATGCCTAGTGCCACCAATGTACTGATGCCGTATTCCTGTAAAGAAGAACATTTATCACCAAACTGTGGTTTGTCTTATTATACATATATGTATTTGGTAGCAAAATATAAAATCACACCAAAAGATATAACCAGTATTCACTCAGTTTTTAAGAAGCAATGCCAATTTGCATTAAAAAAAATTTTTTTTGAGTTCTGGGATTTGAGCCCAGGGCTATTATCTCCAGTCCTTTTTAATTTTTTATTTTGATTCAGGATCTCACTGCATCACTAAGGTGCCCCAGGCTGGGCTTGAACTGGCAATCCTCCTGCCTCAGCCTCCCAGATTGCTGGGACTACAAGCTAAAAGACAAATCATAAAATATACCTATGCCTGGCATGCTACATCTGGAGACAGTTTAACTGAATAAAGCAGGCTAGAGGGGTAGTCAGGTAATGTCTAAAGGTCACTGGTCCAGTATTTTACATTCTAGAAACATTTAGAAGCTCACATGGTGTTTCTGTAGCAGTGTTGAAGAAGTCACTGTTTTCTTAGAAATATGAAAAGGAAGAGAATTCTGACTTTATGCTGAATTTCTGGGATCTTGATTTATATGTCTGGGTGTAGATTTATTTTGGTTATGGCTGTTTGGAGTTCTATATGCCTCACTTATATGTATATCAGAGTCTTTTCCCATGCTTGGGAAATTTTCTGCTATTACTTCTGCAATAGTTTTTTATGTCATTTTCTTTGACTCCTGCAATTTCATTGACATCTATCAGTCTTATATTATTTTTCTTTGTATCATCTTGGAGTTGCTGAATTGTTATTTCATGGCTAAATGCTGCTAGAGAAAAGAAACAGTTCACCTGTCAAGGGAAGTCCGTTAGCATCACGGCTGACTTCACAACACAAACCCCGAAGTCGAAGTGAGCTTGGAGTGAAGGATTTCAAGCCCTGAAAGAAAACAACTTTCAACCCAGATTAATGTACCCTGCAAAACTTTCTTTCAAAATTAATGGAAAAATAAGATACTTCCATGACAAAGAATAACTGAAGAAATTCATGTCCACCAAACCAACCCTAGAAAGAGTACTGAAAGACATACTAGAGAGAGATAAAAATGACCACAATTCCCAGAACAACAACAGAGGGAAACCACCAGGCAGGGCAAGCAGTTAAACAAGGAGGTAAAACAGGGAACCAAAAACAGGAAAATAACATGACAAAGTTAAGCCAGTACATATCAGTTATGTCCATCAATGTAGATGGCCTCAATTCACCAATTAAAAGAAATAGACGGGCAGAATGGATCGAGAAAAGGAGAGAAGGGGAGGTTGTGGCAGGGCCTGCAGGGCCACAGGAATGTGGGAAAATGAGAAGTGTTATGGGGTCACAACAAATCTTCACACGCATGCAGGAGCCAGTCCTGGTACCTAATACATAAACAGAATTCCAGAGAGGCAAGAAAGCCTACCTATGGGATACAGGAGCAGTAGGACCCCAGGTCTCTGGGCCAGAGACTTGCTGGTTGTGAAAGTCACAAAACATCAGGACAAGGAGCTTTCCGAGCAGAAACAGACTTCAGAGTCGAGACTCTGACCTTGGGTAACACACAGCTCCCGCTAAGGTTTTGTGGAGGGTAATTTGGTGGAAAGAAACGCAATTAAGTTAGAGATTTGCAGGGATTTGTGTAACAGCTTGTAGAATCTTAGGTCATAAAACCATGCAGATGAAATGACTGCACTTCAAGACTAAACACTGTGGAATTGCAGCGTGAGAGAGGCCGAAGGTCCCCAGGGTGGGCATGGAGGACCGGCACGCGGGCTGGCCAGCAGCGAGCAGGAGCCGGGCAGGACAAGGTCATGAACAAGGTCATGAACACAGAGGAAAGCCTGCATAGGAACAAGCCCAGGCCCGGTCTCCTTGGCTACGCCTGACCCAGTGCTTCAATAAGACACAAAACCAGACCCGCAGCACCGCCACCGACAGTTCTGGTTTGGAAGTCAGCTCTGCTTTGAGTTTGCGTCCACTTCATTCCCTGAGGTTATCAGAGTAGTTTCCATTTCTCCGCTGGCTGCGTGGTCCACTTGAGAGACGGCACGGAGGACTGAGGCATCAGGATGAGGCCGCCTGCGTAAACTGCTGGCTGGAGCTGATGAGGAAGGGGAGGGCGCACTCAGTACACGGGGCTGAGCAGGCGACCAAAGGAATACAGATGGCAGGACAGGCAGACGCCCAGAGGAAGAGAGCTTCCCAAGGGAGCTGGCAGAGCTGGGCCTTTGAGCCTCTTCTCTCAGGTGTCTCGTCTGATGCAGGCCACTGAGCAGAAGCTGAGACCCGTGCAGTACTCTGGGGGGTGGCTGTCACCAGAGAGGGTGATCAGGGGTCCCCTGGCCTTTTCCCATCTTTGTCCACCTGCCTTCGTTCTTGAAAAGCCACTGGTGTGGAATCTGACATCTGCTCGCTTTGGGGGGCCCAGCACCCCTTAGTCAATGATGCTCAAGCAGGCGTCATGGGCCCTGGAGAAAGGCTCTCCAGGAAGGCTGGTGAGTGCCGAGCATGCCCTGAGCACACGTCTGAGCAGGTTCCTGGCTCTTCTGTCGCAGAACAGCTTGTCTTGCTACTGGAACGCGGGTATCCCTCCAGCCTCGGTCCTGGCACTTGGGGTGGGGATCTGAGAGGAGGCTGCTGACTCCGGGAAGCAGCTCCAGACTGGCTGGGCCATTTCTGGACAGGGACCTGGCCTCTAGCACAGTGGGCACCCTGCGTGGCAGCCCAGATCTGACCCCAAGGGGAACAGTAGACAGGGTCCCTGCCAATGGGATAATGGGTGGGGGCAGGGCTGGCACTCATGCCTGGGAGTCCAGGAATGAGATTCCAGTTGGGAAAGAAGGTGGAGCCTAGTTGGCCACCTTGGAGTTCGGCCAGCCTTGGGACGAGGCAGGAGAGGGCTGCGCTGGAAGGGTCAGGCTGGTGCGGGCCGCGAGCCAGAGCTCGGATCCAGGGGTCACTCCACATGCGGTGCCCCGGCCGTGCCTGGCAGTCCTGCTCCACAGCGTGTGTGCTTACAAGAGTGGAAACAAACCTCACAGAATAAAATTCCAGTTCAAGAAGGCAAAGCAAAACAGAAAAGGCACTGAGGGGCAGCATCAGACTGCCCGCCCACAGAAGAGCTCCTCTGTATGCCACGCTGGCTCAGAACATTTTCTAAACATGGACATTCCCTTTTAGACCAAAAGTTGGGTGGGACTTGATGCATAAGATGACCTGGAACAGACTGCTACAGGCTCCCGGGCAGCAGTTCTTAGGAACATCTGCACAGTGCCCTGCACTGTGTGAGGGGGCCAAGGTCTGCGGGTCCACGTGAGCCCCTTCTCCGCAGACACCCACCCCGGGCAGTGCACCTGTCCCCCTCCTTACATAGCTGCTTCCATCCTTCCCTCTGGAAAACGAGTTTCCACAGCACGCGTGGCTGAAATCAATAAGCACCCCAGCCTGCCACAGACCACGAGTTCCTATGCTACAAGGAATTAAGGACAGAAGGAAAGAGTTAGACCTCTTAATGTGAACTTCTTATAACCCGCTTCAGGTGAAATACCAAAACCATTCGGTGGCAACCATGTAGACTGTTCCTTTGCTTTCTCTGATGCTTATAGGCTTTGATCTGATTTTATAAGCTTATTTTGAGAAGGGTGCATTTCTTCTGTAGTACACAAATTCCCTGAAAGCGGATGAAAAATTCAAAAGCACAAAGGAAATAGTTTAACCGAAAACATGAAGGAAAAAAAGAGGGGGTGGGGACCTGAGTGACACCATCACGGAGTCACAGGCCTGGAGAGGACCGTAAACTCAGCATCCTGTCTGAGTCGGTGATCAGCAAGGATTAAACAGATCACATCCATCAGGCCGGAATTCTACCGGCAGGCTGTGTCCTGGACAGTGAGGTGCGTACTGACCAGGGACTCCCAGGCCCCTGTCTCCCAGACAGCAGAGCTGCACACGTATCTGTGGGCCGGGGTGGACCTCAGGTCTCTCTGCTCCGTGCACAGACCCAGCACAACCCTTGACTCCTCCTCATCGTCCACTCCCTGCATTTGGTCACCCAATTCTCTCCACCTGCCTCAGTTTCTTTCTTTATAAGCACATCTCCAGCCCAGGGAGGACAGAGAAGGGAGACACAGCCCAGGGTGGGTGGTAGCCGCTGGCTTTGGTCAGGACCTGCTCCCGCATGAAGGTGCCCAATCTCGCGTCTCACCTGCTCTCCTTCGCCCCTCTAGATGGACCGTGGGGCCTTGAGCTTGCTCCATCTCCGGGTGCTTAGCCCAACCTCTTCTTTCATTAGCTTTGGGCTGCTTGCTTCTCCTGGGAGAGCTGCTATTGCTGGAAAACCGGTACAGGGAGTCCCTGTGGCTTCTCCCATGACACTGACCGCATTTCATGATTCTGTGAACACAAAACATTTTGAAGGTGCGCCCAAGGACCCGGATGTTGATGCCTGACTCCTACCACTCTTCCTCCAGGTCGCTCTCCCTGCACGGATACGCAGTGTGTTCTCGGTGGGGGCTGCAGGAGTGCGCACTGGCATGGTCTGGGGTGCTCATGGAGGGAAGCAGGGGAGGAGACAGTTACATTTTAGAGAAAATTCACTCATTAACTCATCCTGAGATAGCCAAAAATCTTGATTTTGCAGACAATAAGAACCTTATTCTTAAAGACAGTTGACCTGAAAGTAGAACAGTGACCCCGAGGGACTAGGAAAGTGTGGGAGGTGCGGATGGATACGGCCAACGGATGCTGTGTGCGTGGATGGAAATGTCAGGCTGGAGCCCGTTAATACACACAGTTAATGTGCATTAATAAATAGATATGAAGCACTTATTTTAAAACTTTGAAGCTATGTTTATGGGGATGAGTCATAGGCTTTCAGGCACTGGTTCACTTACCAGTCAAGAAGGCCTTTAAATCACTCTGCGTATATAATCCACTTGCAGTGCTATGGCAAACAGAAGCACAGAGAGCACACCCAGGATTTGGAGGCAGATCTATTGACATTGATGGGCACTGATCAGGATCATTCCCAGAATACCAGGCCCTGATCTCCGGTGGTCTAAGGCTTACATGAGATAAGCAAGCAGGAAGTACGGAGGCAGAACGGCTTGTTAATTGGGAGCTGGTTTGTACAATGTGTATCATACAGTGACCAGCCGTTTCTAAGAGACAGGAGCAACTGGAACCGGAACAGGAACTGTTACCTGGGCAGCTAAGAAACAAGTATACAGGCGGGGGATGGGGGAGGACATCTTCTGCTACAGTGGTTTGAAGGCTCCTTTCCAACTGAGGAGCTCAGAGTCTCAGATCCCAGTCTCTTCATCAGACCAAAGAGGACTGGGGTCCTTAGGAGGCCAGAGCCTTGGCCCTCTTCAGCATAAGCCCACCTGCTTAGCAGAAAGCTGCAGGGGAGGAGAACTGAATGCCTTCTGCTTGCCTTCATTTCTGCTTATTCTCGACTTGTCTGTTACTATAGCTGAATGCCACAGACCCAGTAATTTGGAAAGGGGACAGGTTTCTCCTGCTCATCCTTCCAAGGCTGGGAAGTTCAAATGATGAGGTCCTTCTCATGTTCCAAGGAGACGCAGGGAGCCATGTGCCAGGGGAGAGCATTCTGGCTGGGGCCTCTCCTCGTCTTATAAAGCCACAGTCGTGTTTGATTCAGACGCCTGCCCAGTGGCCTCATTTTAACATGAATAATATTCCAAAGGGTGAAGCTCCAAACACCATCGCTGAATTGAGTCTCCACCCTCTTTGTGCTTCACACCAAGGTGAAGTTCCATGCCAGTCTTGGTGGGAACATGCAAACCAAGCACTCTGCTTCCTTCCCCCTTAACTTTTCCCCAGATCGCGTATTGAGAAATGTGAATGCTAGCCTAAGTCAGCACACCCGTACACAGCAGTGTTAAACTGCACGTATTTTCTTAAAGCGTAAGACTGATTTGGTGAAGGGACAGTTTAGTATCCATCTGAGGAGCTTGGGCTCAGTTCTACAAGTGAACAGTGCAATGCTTCACTCCGGAATTGGTGACTGTGGGCTTCTAAGTTGATGCTACTCCTTCTTTTTTTTTTAATTTTAAAGAGAATAAAACCCAACAAAGCAAAACAGAATAAAACCAATCAAAACAAAGTAGTGAAAGTTGTACAGAACTTCGAAACAGAATAACAGGAAATCAATAATGGCTCCCATTGTATATCTTGCTATGGTCACAATAGTTGCCCATACCATCAGACATAGCAAAATCAAACAAAACAAAACAGAATAAAACCAATAAAAGCATAACACTGAGTAAAACAAAACAATAAATTGTAACAAAACAAAACAGTGAAAACAACACTGCACATTGTTATTTTCAAAATAGTTGCTCATGTTACCAGACTCAGGGATAAAACAAAACAGTAAAATGGAACAAAACATTGGATTTCAAAAACAAGACAGAAGGATATCCCCCAGAGCTGACACAGTGCACACCGCCATCCTCCAAGTAGATGCCCAGGCCTCCAGCCCCAGGCCTGCAGAGCCAACCAAACAATACAAGCATCAAGGTATTCCCTTCCCCTCTGTTGCTATCATCTCACCCTGAGTCCTCTGAATCAGCAGGGCGGGGGGATGCTCTTCTGGATTTTCAGCCCCTACACGGCTGGCTCACGGGAAGGCATGGTTTCTCTTCTGGCTGAGGCTCTTACTCATCAGCATGGTGGAGCCTGCTTCACGAGAAGGCCTGATGCTATTTCTTGATATCTCCATTTCCTCCTTTCCTCTGTAGCTCTTGCCTCTTTGGGCAAGGTAGGCTGAAAGTCTCAGAGCTCTCACGTATAAAAAGATGATCACCATGCTGAGCCCCCAGGGTTGTTGAAAGCGTTCTAGGAAACAGTGTGTTCAGCCCTCAGAACTTGGCTCGTGACAAGAGCTCGATGGATGGTAGCTGTTAACGCTGTCTTCACCCCTAAGTACATGCAGCACAGCAGCTCAGTGTCCAAGGAATCTACAGAGACTTTAACAAGCTGTGAGCCCTTGAGCTAAAAAGTCATAATCTCTCTCCTCTGTGTTCCAGATGCGGCTCCCCTGGCCTGTGACTTACACGTATGAAGAGGACGAGGCACGGCTATCACCCGTCTCCACCCATCTGCCGGTGGCCAGTGGGATTTGCCAGATAAAGTAAATGGCAGGTAAATACAGTGTCAGCATGATCATTTCCAATGTGTCTCTGCTCCTTTCTCTATATAGTGGTACCTCAGTTCATGAACTTAATTCTCTCCACAATTCTGGTTGCAAACTGAATTAGAGGAGAACTGAGTCAAATTTCCCTGTAAATTCAATGCTGATTAACCATTGAATTTGATTCGGGTTGGATTCAGTTCTCATCCAATGTGGTTTGCAACCAGAATCATGGAAAGAATGAAGTTCACGAGCAGAGGTACCACTGTGGTCTCTGAGAATTAAACATAACTACACTTACCCAACATGTACAGTTGCTTAAAGCAACAACCTTCAATTATTTAACATTTTGTCTTATTATATTCTAGTGAGCAGCCCTTTATATACTTTAGGGGGATGATTGTGGGAAAAGTTTCAGATGGTGGAATGATCAGCTGTTCTCTTCTCTAAGTTACCTTCAGTGAATTGCAATCATGTATATTCCTTAGCAAATTCAGCTGTGTTGTCAGTTTGTTTTTAGGAGAATTGTACTTAAGAAAATCAGTGTGTCACCTCACAACGTCCTCCTGAAGTTCCACATTCAAGCTTCCTGTTAGGGTTTGAGGCCATGACTCAGTCTCCACCGAGTAAAAACACAGTTTTATAATTTGCCCTATCTTCTGTTTTCACTGCCAGACGTGCAGAGCCAATTTCGATCCAATCATAGCAACCATTAGGAACCCATTATACTAACATTAGGGAAAACTTCCTTCTTTGGCCTTGATGATTTCCCTGGTATTAATCTTTTAATCTAAGTCTTCATTTTGAGGTTCCTCGTTTCATTACATGAGACAGAGGCTGTATTTTAAAATGTGTGACTCAAAGAGCTCGGGCTAGATTGGCCTGTGCATCTGTGTCACTGTGCAAGTGGGATGCATTAGTCACTAGCACCATCGCCCATGACACACACGAGCCTTTCTCGAAACCCAGATTTCCTAAGCTGCAGGGCTCAATTCCTTGCCACTTCAAGTCTCATTTGGCAAGCTGGAACCATTTAAGAACCAACTTTCTCATTTGAGGCAAGCACTCAGGAAATATGATCATTAAGATTAAAGCGTTCTGTATTAAATTGCTAGGTTACAAACAACCCCATAAGCAGAGCAAAAAAAAAAAAAAAACATTAAAGTAATGAGCTGGTTATTATGCATTTCTCCCTCTATCCTTAATTATCTCAACAGATTGCTGAAACCTTGGAAACCCTCACTATAGCTGCCACCACTCTATGTATCATTTAAGTGAAATTTTTTTAATCTTTGTAAAACAAAACAAAACAAAACAGAAAATATGTGGTTAGAACTATTTATCACACGTTTAAGAGTGATGTAAACCAGAAATTTAGAACTCCTGACAACTCAAGGGTTTTAAACCACTCAGATAAAGAGATCTAACTTGGAATCGTGTGTCCCGCTAGGGGGCCCCGGATTTCTGACACTACCCTGAAGCAGAAACAGGTCTCATCCTGACGGCCCAGCTACTTCCTCCGGCAGGTCTGGTTACATTCTCAGTCCCCAGAGATGGGCTTTCCTTTAATGTGCTGCTCTCCACTTGGGGAGAAAAAGCACAGATGAGTGGCGCAATTTTGGACAAAAGATTTCCCAGATCCAGGCACAGCTACTCATCCGTGGAGCCGGCACTGCACACAGTGCATCTCCCAGGCCGCTGAAGAGCGAGTGTTTGCGCTGGGATTTTCCTCTTTTGGGTGGCACAGGCATGCTCAGTAGCTATTATTTCTACCTTCAGGAAGGTGTCTTCCATATCTCACTTACTTGGCTCTAGCAGCCTTCTGTGTTAATCGAGGAGGCTAACTTCCAACAAGCATCCCCAAATCTCAGCCTCTCAGTGGACTTCAAGTGCTGACTCCCCGGAGGCGAAGCTCCACTGCAATGGGATGCGACTATTGGGACTGGCCTGGGCTGTTTCCTGGACTCCACCCCTCTTCCGTTTGCATCAAGGTTCTGAGCCCTCTCCATGGCCTTAGAGGTTGGGCACTGGGTCAGGGGTGTAGATGGCAGCCTTTATCCAGCCCTAGGTCCCGGTGGTCATGTGAGCGCACCTCTCTGCAGGTGAGGCAGGAGATGTGGTCTGACACTGCCCAGGAATGAGGCCTGGGGAGCACACGGCTGTGTCCCCGTCACAGTGTGTTACCCTGGATCAGTGTTGGCAAGACTATGGCACGCGTACCACAGGAGGGTGTTCGTGTCATTGAAAGCTCTAAAAGGTTCGCCATCACTGCCCTAGACATTCCATCTTAGTCACATTAGCGTTTTTGATGAATAGGTTGTTTGCAAGGAATTCACCCTACAAGCCAGTGAACTGTTCATTTTGGATCTCTGATTCTATTTTACCACTTCTCCAGGCCGCTACCCTCAGGAGCAATACCTGCTGTCCCTTGTGACTCATGAAGGGTTTGGTCTGTTTTCCTCCAATCAGGTCACAGCAAGGTTCAATTGCTTCTCCTGAGAAGGGCAGCTGCGTGCTGGCCTCACCCCTCTAGCGGACAGGAGGCAGCTGCCAGGGGCCCCTGCCAGACTTCCAGGAAGGAGCATGGCCCCAGGCCGTGGGCACCCCCTGTCTTCTGCATGGTGACAGCTAACTAAACAATCTAGCTTTATGCTCTGACCTTGCAGACTACACCGTCAGGGACATCGTGCAAATTCTGCACTCCTGTTCTTGCCCTGGTGAACAGAGACACAAATTCAGGGGAAAGCAGGGCACCGAGCCCGGGGCCCAACAGGGTGGTGCAAAGGGCATCCCTGGTTCCTCAAAGGCTTCTCACTGGGAGGTCAAGGGTTTCCATCTCTGCCGAGGTTATTCAGCCTCACAATTCCACACGCTGAGCACTGCTGCTGTTTTGTTTTCGTTTTTTACAAATATTACAAATATTGGACATGTGTGAAAAAGTCTAAACTCTTTTTCCGTGGATAAATATGAAAGAGACAATCTGGTCAAACGTTAATGCTCCTTGGGAGGAAATGAATGACTATTAAAGACAAAATAGCCGACCTTGTTCTCTGGAAGATTCTCCGACCTTGGAAGCAGCATCTGCCACTTGCTCCTCTTATGAGCAGGGAAGGTAACCTGGCCCTAGCCTACTTCCTGCCGTACTGTGAGTGCACACACATTCGTACAGCAAAGGAGGGTGCCCGCGACCCGTTTACCGTGGTGCACACTGTTGCAGAGGGCCTTCTGGAACTGTATCATTCCCAGAGATTCGATTCCAAAACCTCCTTAAAGAAGTGGCGAAGAACAGAAGGAGCTGGGAATAGAGAAAGAATGGGTCATATTCAACACGATAATGAAAAATATTACCTGAAAAAAACTTAGTAAAGTACAAGAAGATCAGGAAGAGTAGCAATGCGAGATGTGGCCATTTTCCAACAGGAAACCGCATGGCACTCAGAAGAGGAGCTTCTCCCTTCTCCAGGAACCAGGCCAAATTCCCCGTTACCTTCCTAAGGGGTCAAATGGGGTAGGTGACTTTGATGGTCCCTGATAACGCTGGGATCAAATTCATAAAGCAAGGAAAGGTTAAGTTTCTGCCTAAAACAAGTTTCTAATGAAAAAAGCATAGAAAAATATTCAAGTAAATGCACAGACCCTGAAGGGAAAGCATGTGAATTACAAGGCAGTAACAGCAGAGGGAAATTAATAGGAACTGAAGTTTAAGAGACACCAAATGCTGGCGAGTCACAAGAGAACCAGGACAGTGCACGGGTGGTGGGGAGGACAGGGGCCCTGGACCCACGGTATGCACCAGCCTTCCACTGGGCGTCCCCAGCGTGTCCCCTCCAGCCTTAGGCCCACGTCTGTTCCCCCCGCAGATCCGGTTTCCAAGCTGAGAGACGCTCTGCGGGCTCAGTACAGATGCAGCTTCCTCTGAATGCATTCGCTGAAAGTCACTGTTTCGATTCACCCGCTAGCACTTCCTGCTAAAGACCGCTCGTCCGGAGCACAGCCGTGCGCAGTTCTCGTGTGCCAGGCAGGAGCCGCGGTTTGCCCACCTCTCTCCGACACGATCACCCTGACTGAAGGACCCCTTCCTTTTCTAACAGCCTGATTGACGCTTGGTAATAGTGTGGGAAAGTGTGGTACATTTTGAGTAGCCGCTTTCCAGGGGGAGTTTTTTGAGATATTTCTTCCAATTTCCTGAAACTTATTTTTTTTTCTAAACAATTTATTTAAAGTATAGCTTGAAACTGAGCGTCAGCTTAGATCATGAAAACCATGGACCATCAATCAATAAAACGGAAGTTATCGATTATAATTAATTACATCTCCACTCCTTTTTTATATTTTTATCTTGACAGAGTCTCCTTAAGTCTCTAAATCGCCCAGGCTGGATTTGAAGTTGTAACACTCCTGCTTTAGCTTCCTGGGGTCTGGGATTGCAGGCAAACTATCCCATGCCCATCTAAATAATTTTATCTTTAAAATGGTTTTTGTTTGTTTTTCTGTATCAGGAATTGAACTCAAGGCCTCAGGCTTACCAGGCAGGGGCTGTGCTGCTGAGCTGTCTCCCTGCCCCTAAAATGTTTTATTAACTGCGCATATTAATGAGGTTCAGTGTGATTTTTTTTTTTTTACAGAGTCTCACAATGCAGTGCAGGCTGACCTTGAACTCATGGCACTCCTGCCTCAGCCTCCCAAGTGTTGGGGTGTGGGCCACCTCACCCAGCTCGGTGTGATATTTTGATACATGCTGGCCATTACTGTTTTACATTTAGGTCAATGCCTTTAGTTGTTATTCCCACATATAAAAGAGGACAAGGATGTAGCAACACTCATCTTTCTGTGGCTATTTCACTTATCATAATATCCCCTATTTCCATCTGTTTTGCTGCAAATGATAATTTCATTATTCTTGGTGGCTAAATAACACCCCACTGTGTGCGTGTGCTGTGTCGTCCTGATGCGTTCACCCGTGGAGGGCACCTGAGTCAAGGCCCTGTCGTAAGCACCATGAACAGTAGCACAGTGGCCGTGGGTGTGTGGGTGTCTGGCTGGTGTGCCAGTTTCCTTCCCTTTGGATCTGCACCCGAGTAGGGGCGCTGGCCCACAGAGCAGATCTTTGTCTAGTTTTCGAGGAACCCCATGCGGTCCTCCATAACGGCTGTGCTGATTCACCTTCCCACCAACACCGTAGGCTTCTTACAGTAGCTCTGAGCCCATGACAGACATTCAAGGAGACTGAGAAGAAAGGGACGGCTCCTCACCGGCCTCCCGCCCCAGAGCCCTGCACAGGTCAGCACTGCCCAGCCTGCCTGGACCTGCCAGAGCCACCACAGTTTCTCCTGCTGCTGTGTCCCGTGGCTGTGGCATACAGGTGAGTCCCCGCCAGTGCAGTATCCCACAGAGCATCTTCGGCACCCGACAAATCCTGAGTGCTGCACCACTTCACCCCAGCCTCCTGCCTGGGCCTTGCTAACCACTGATCCGTTACCCTGTCCTTAGTTTTACTGCTCCTAAAATGTTGCATGGACTGGGAATACAGCTCAGTGGTAAAGTAGTTGGGTACCACGCCTGAGACCCCAGGATTAATCCCTGGAACCGTAATTAAATAGTCACACAGTTGGAATTCTGCCATGGGTAGTCTTTTCAGAGTGGCTCCTTCACTTAACAATGAACACGTAAGTCTCCTCTGTGGCTTTTTGTGGCTTATTTTCTATCTTATGAATGGCATTCCATTGTCTGGATGCACCAGTTTATCTGTTCACCTCCTGGTTGCTTTCTGGAATTGGCAATTATCTATAAAGCTGCAGTGATTAAACTATAAGTCATCAGTATGGTTTATTTATTCAATTCTTTTTTTTTTTTTTTTTTTTTTTTTGGTAACAGGGATCGAACTCACGACCTCACACCTGCCAGGCAGGTGCCACTGAGCTAAATCCCCGGCCCTATATTTCGAGACAGGTTCTCACTATGCAGTTCAGGCTGGCCTTGAACTCACTTTGTAGCCCAGGCTGGTCTTGAACTCACAACAATACTCCTGCCTCAGCCTCCCGAGTGCTGGGATTAAAGGTGTGCACCACCACTCCTGTCTTAATTTAATTCTTATTTTCTATGTGAATCTAAATATTTGTGGAGGCTTTGGCCATTGTATAAGTTTCAGTCAATATTAATGCAGATTTCTGGTAAATAGATAAGAACTTTATAACAGTAGAGGTATTTACCCTAAAAACTTCTATAGACAAAAAAAAAAGCCAAGAATTTCCATGAATTTGACCTGAATTTGACCAAGAATTTTCCATGAGTTTGAAACTGAACTCTACTGACTTGCTTTTCATTTCTTTCTTTCCTTCTTTTTTTATGGTCCATTGCCTTCATATTTTCAAAGTATTGGATGGAGCAAGAAAAAATCAAAGATAAATGAGAACTGAAGGAAAATTTTAAACTCCTTTAGTGGTATGCAAAATTTCATTAAGGCAGATGAAAGCTTTTAAAAGAAAATGCCAAAGCATGGAGTTGAAACAGGGGGTTCACTGCCTTTGGCCCCTAACTTTGTCAAGGAGAGCAGCGCTGTTCTCTGACTCAGGGGCGGTTCCGCTGAGCCATCTAGATGACAGAAGGGACCTAGGGAGGGACTCTTCTCAAATACCTGTGGTTTTCACACAAATTCAGTTCCTTTTTAGAAGTCATTTAGGGTGAAACAAAAAAGGAAACAACTAGGAATTGTATATTGCTCAAAAACAAACCACCAACACCACCAAACACAAGAAGCCCTTAGAAACATATTAACAAGGAGGGCTACCGGGGAAGCTAAGGGGCAAAAAGGAGCAGGCAAAGGTTACACCGCCCAGGAGCGACAGGTCTCGTCTCCAACGTGTGCAGGGGTCAGGACACAGGAACGACTGACACAGGAATTTAACCCAGCAGCTACAGGATGAGCTGACAAAGATTCGTGAGTTCCCAGGAGAGTAGAAAACAAGGAGCAATGAAATTCCCACTTTCTAGGAAATTCCTCCTCTGTAAAAATCCTCCCTAAAAGCAAACACTAGAGAAGAAAATGTAGAAGTACTTGCCAAGAGTGGGAAGGCCTGAGATTTTATCACTTTCCATCACTAAGGTATGGGACTCAGGAATGTCAGCACAGTGCTTGCTGTCGGATTCGGGCTAATGTTTAACCACTGGGCAGGCTAAGCAAAGAATGTCTGCCCCTGGTATTTGGCACAATAAAACTGGGCCGCCTCACCAACCACGAGACAACTGATCTGCCCTCTGGGGAACTGGGCAACCTGGGTGGACCCCGGAGGAGAATGAGAATGGGCCCTTCCAGGACCCACCCCGCTGGGCCCAAGCGGCTTTGAATCAAGGACCCCCGACCCCCCACCCAAGCAACCTGCTGGTTCAGAGGTCTGGCTAAATAGATAGCAACTAAGGAACATTAAGCAATAAATGCTAGTATTGTTTCACAGATTTTGCAGGCCTCCGGTCGGCAACCTGAGCATTTCTTTGGAAGATGACAGCAGGCAATGTAGCAAATATGGGGGATTCTCTTCTGTCATGTCTTTGAGGCCCAATATGGTTCTCACTTTATGGTTCTCACAATATGGTTTTGCTTTACTCTGATCATTTTTTTTTGCTTTATTTTATATTCTGTTTTTATTGGTTTTATTCTGTTTTGTTTTTGATTCAATTCTAGTATACCTGTTGGAATGGTCGGCTATTCTGAAGATAACAAGATATACTATAGTAGCTATTGTATTCACATTACCTTTCTTCAAAGTTCTGTACCAGTTCTACTGGTTTGTTTTGACTGACTTTGTTCTGTTGGATTTTATTATCTTTAAAACAAAAAAAAATTTTAAAAAACAACAAAAATAACTAGGCCCCTACTAAGGTCCATACCATTCTACAGCTCCGACTCCCAGGAATAAAGGTTTTGTATAAAGTCGAACAACTGCCACCATAACTGTTTTCATTATGATTATTTAAATTAATATCTAAGAATATAATACAATCGTAGTGGCATTTTAGGTTGCTTTTATTAGCCTAACTCAACAGAATTGGGATCTGTCTACAGTGTCAATTAAATGCGAATTCTTGGGATTATACATAAGCATCTTGAGCACTTAGCTCAGAATTCGGGACTAAGCAGCGTCTCTTGGTATCGCAGGCGTTTCCAGAGCTCTTGCAAGTGGATCCTGAGTGGTGGTGCTGTGTTCCCAGCAGGACAGCCCGGCAAGCCCCGCTCTTTAAACCAAGGTACAAGTGTCTGGCCCAGGGAGCCCTGAACTGTGAGGGACAGTGCCACCCTGACCCCAGTCCTGTGCCAATCACCCTCCGTCTGCTAACAAGAAAAGAAAAAAAAAAAAAAACAGCTAAGACACAAGGAAGATGAAGGCAACCTGGCTTCAAAGCAAATTCACCTGTGGTTTTCTTCCTTCTCTATTCCTAAAATGTTTGTTGATGTCCACTGGCTGTCACCCCTCTGCTTGGAGGTATGGACACGGTTCCAAAGAGTAAGGAGAAGAAAAAAGAAGCAAAAGGTGCTGGAGAAATCAAAGGGTAAGTCAAAAATGGCAGGAACTGTAGCTTCTGTCATTTGTCACACGACCTTGCCCAGTTCTCATCTCACTGAGCCCTCTCAGCCGCTTGAAATAAATCCCATCGTCCACTCACACTGGTCAGGTGCGAAATCTTGCTCTGTGGTTCACGCAGAGCCAGTGATTAGAAGGGCAGTGAGGGACCGGCCTTGTTCTAGAACCCACGACCCTGATTTCAGAGGCGACCCCTCGGTATGGCAGAGGGCACGGTCCCACAGGCAAGGGCTGGCGCCGAGACTCTCCGTCTGCTGCTTGCTGGCTGCACAGCTGTGGAAAGAAACCCTGCCTCTGCCCCAGCTCCTGCTGCTCTGAAGGCGAGGTGATCTAGTGCTGTGAAACTCCCACCAATGTGCGCGCACCGCATTGGGTCGTTGCCGAGCTGGGGTTGCGGCTCTCAAGTTCCTGTGCTCACAGAGCTTGCAGTCACACAGGACCAAGGCCAGCGGGCAGGGCGACATGTTACCCCATGGTGCACTAAGAGCTGGGATCGGAAAGGAGTAGGGTGCAAAGGGGACGAGCTGGTGGAATCGCAGATCCAACCTGCAGGCTCAGGGGATCTTCCCAGAGGCGGTGGTGCCTCAGCACAAAGACTAGGGAGGAGGAGGAAGGAGGAGAAGGAGGAGGAGGAAGAGGAAGAGGGAGCTAGCCAAGGGTTTCTGGAGTTGGGATGTGTGCTCAGGAAAAAGGAATTGTTTCTAAGAAACCTACATTTAAAAACATTTAATTCAACCTGGCATGGTAGCTATTTGAGATGCTGAGGCTGGAGAATCGCAGGTCTGAGACCAGCCTGGGCAACAAGATGAGACCCTATGTCAAAGATTAAACCAACCATCAAGAAGACTGGGGTGTAAGTCAGCGGTGTAGCACTTGCTGGCCTGTGGGAGGCCCTGAGCTCCATCCCCAAGCTGGCCCATAACGATGGTGAAGGTGAAGATAAATTCAGAGAAGCACAGCGAGTCTTCACCAATGTTTTCCTGACTGTGGAAGCAGGGAAGGTTGCATTTGACTAATATGAGTAATATCTACAAGGATGTGCCCATTGAATTTGGAGCATTTCAAACATCTAGAATCTGGATGCACTCTGGTCCCCACAGACTGACGCGGAACACTGTGTGTCAACAGGCTTGGCTCAGCGTTCCGACCCGTGGTCTCCCCCGCTTTGCTCCCTTCGTCTCTGCTCTCTGCGCCCCTGCGCTGTCCAGGCGATGGTGCTCCTGTTAGGAGTGCCTGGCGCAGAGCTCTTGGGCTTCTCAATCTTTCCAACAGCCTTGGGGGACAAAAGGTGGCTGGAGGGACGGGAAGCAGGAGGAGGACACTGGAACGCGGGCAGCTGGCCAGGATTTGCTCTCGCGCGCTCCCTCCTGGGTCTGTGAGTCTGTCACGGGGCTCTCTCTTGCTCTGCATGGCAGAGGCTGCGGGTTCATTCCTTTTATGCCCTTCTACGAAAATGTCTCCTTATTCCGATCAGAACATTTCCATTCAAAACAAAATACGATTTCCATCCAAGGTGGGATGATCTTTGATTCTGAAGCCCCAGCTGGTGAGACCCCAGGGTTCCCTCTTAGCACGACGGGCTGCTCCTGCTTCGCTTCATCTAGGGAGGTGCAACCCAGAGGAAAGCAAAGCGAGAAACTCCCGTGGCTGTGAGACAGACATCGCCACCCTCCTCCCCAGCAGCCCGAGAGGAAGGCAAAGGCTAAACATTCTCCATAGAAAATTACAAACTTACAGCGTGAGGCTAAATGAAATTTCATCTTTTTTTTTTTTTTTTTTTCTGCAGAAAAAGACACTTTTCAGAAATCCTTGCTAGGCCTCCCTCGCGTTTTGTAAGTTTCCCTTCCCCAGCCACCAACACATGCTTCTGTTTTCTGCTGTCTGTGACTGGCCAGGTCAGCGGTGCATGGCTCCCTGTGACGTCTGCTGAGGCAACCAGCATGGTGGTCTCTACTTCTGCGCACTGTGGTTTCAAAGCAAGAAAGCCCTGCTTACAAACTGCCAAGCAGACCCTGGTTTTTTTCCCCTATCCCTTTAATGATGTGGCTGATCAGAAAGCAAGCTCTTCTAGGTCAGTTTTCCTTTGATGGAATTCAATACTATCTTCCAACATCCCAGCGGAACTTTCTCCCTCATTAGAAAACTAGTTATATCCTAGTTGGCCAATTTTTTTTTCCATAAGGATACCTAGGAATGTCTCATGACATAAGTATGAAAATGCCCAGGCCAAAATACGTACAGGTTAAGCTCCCCAATCTGAAAATCAGAAATCTCAAGTGCTCCAAAATCTGACATAATGCCATGAGTGGAAAACTCCTCACCCAGCGTTATGTGTGTGGGGAGGTCACAGTTAAAACACAAACACCCTGAAAATACCATACAAAATCACCTTCCAGGGATATGCAAAACATATGCAGTGCATGCAAATGGATTTTGCATTTAGACGAGGATGCCATCCTAAAGATACCTCATGATGTATATGCAAATACTCCCAGACACTCCTGGCCCCAAGTATTTTGGATAAATGATGCTTAGCGTGTTTATTACTGGAGCCGTATTTTCACTTTGCTAGAACTGTGTTCTCGGTATTTCCATCCCGTTAGTTCCTAGTAAGACCAGCAATGAAAATAGTAATACGGGGATAACAATGAGTGCCAACCATGTGATGATCATTCTCTTTAGAATTGCTGTCCATGTATTTTCCAAGTGGCAAATCACATCCACGATCTCTGAGAGCCCTCGGTGGCTGGAGGAGAGGATTTGGGGAGGAGGAGATCACAATACCCGGCATCGCAGTTTGTAATGAGCGCTGGCGCCCTTACAGAGGACCTGTTCCTGCGAGCAGTGGCCCCAGACTTCAGTGTTCTGATCATGGTGCCCACGACAGAGCTTTGCCATTTCCCCTCCGGCTAGCATAACATCAGCAGCCACTGCTTCATACTGTTTTCAGTCTGACTTTCAAGAGTCCTTTCTGCGTTTGTGGTTCCCAACCTTTTATAGACTTCTAAGAGAAGGGCTGGCATGCAGAAGATTTATGACTTGTGTTTTGGTGTTTAGGAGCTTTTTGCTCTGGTGCTGACTGTCAGCAGTGATCTGGAGAGCTCAGATTCTCAGATAAACGAGGGGTTTGCTGTATGAGCGAGTGTTTGAAATGGAAACTTTGTGTCTCCAGCAGTTCTGAGTGTGCGAATATGTTTCCAATTAAGATAATCTGGCCCTCAGTATCCCAGGCATACCAGAGTTGAAATGAATTCCAATTCCTCCTTGACATGGATCTGATGAAAATCAAATGTTTTTGCTATGAAAACATATCCCATATATAGCTTTCTTTTCACTTCATGCCAAATGTTTATTAACTTATTTCTATAATCTTTTACAGATCTCATGTTACAACAATATGGCTATGGAAATACACAGATCTTCATTTTTCAGCACATATGAACCTGATTTTAGCCAAAAACAAAGCACATATTTCCAGCAAATGAACAAAACATCGGAGCATATGGACAAAAGAACGCTTACATTAGAGTGGTTATTCAATCAGTTTGTGATTATGGCAAAACATTTCCAGGGTAAAACATTTGTTGAGCACATGCTTGGCACTTTTCCAAAAATAGTTTCATAGAAACATCAAGAGGATATTTTTAATGCAAAGTTTCTGCTATTCCTACAATATAGAAGAGAGATAGTCCGAGAAACATCAAAAAAGGATTAGCTATTGCTTTGTCATTTTATCTTTTACATTCAATGCAAGTTTTAAAACTTTGGGTAGAAATTGGAATCAAAATCTTCTGTAAAACATTCCTGGGAAACCAGAGAACAGGAACTTCCATGGAACATTGTACACAGCCTGCACTGAAGGCCATTTGCTGAGTCCCTCTACCTTATTTCCTTGGGCCAATGTCACACTACGCACACGAAACAAACAACTAAATGAAATACCAGGCGCATGTTTCCTACAGTAAAGGCAACTTTACTATTTAAACATTATATGCATAAAATATATATACTATTTACATATGTGTATGCATAAAATTCAAGCAATCTAAATGGTCCTGAAATTTACATCTGAAAAAATCCACGTGGCAGAACAATCAGCTAATTTTAACTTTGAGGAATTTCAAAACTGTATGAAGAGTGTCAGCGTTATTCCTAATCACACCAGCAATAGTAAGGCATCCTGAATATTTGGAAGAGTATCTTTCTAAGCTTCTCTGTATGCCCATGTGTATGTGTGTAGAAACTCACAGTTCCAAACAGTACAATTGGCAGCATTGTTTCATGCTCTGCATGTAGGTCAGTGTCTTGAAGATCGATTTTTGCTCGTGAATGTAGACATATTGATCATCCGAGTCATGTGATTGTATACTACAGAGAGTACTTAGCTTATGTTGGTGCCACTTAACCATTTTTTCAGCACTGAAAAGATGAGGAAATGCATCTAGGTGACTTTTCTGCTTTTCCCTTTCAGTCTAATAGTCAATGAGTTAAATGAGACATTCAATGATTTCCTGTCAAACGCGCTTTGTATTAAATAATTTTGCCCAACCACAGTCTAATAAGAGCCTTCTGGGTATGTTTACAGTCAACTAGGCTAAATTATGGTATTTGGCAGTTAAGTGCTTTTAATGCATTTTTTGACTTAACATGGATCTATCAGAATACAGCCCACTGTAAATCAAGCAGCAACTCTACTCAAATATATAGCTGGACTGTAGCTTATTTAGTAACATTATATAATAGGTTTTTAATTTACTTCTGGGATTATTATTGTAAAAAGATACCTATGGTGAGCATTCTTGTTCCTTTGCAAATCTGATTTCTTGTCTTATGGGAAACTCTGAAAATCCCTTTGATGGACTAGAAACCCTTGGACACACTCAAGCAGTGATTTCTTTTTTCTACAGGAAAGTGGAGTTGACGGTCATTGTCTTTGACCTTAAGAAATGACAGCCTGGATGCATGAGGCCCTTTCCAGGAGGAGAATGTATATTTACAACAGTAACACAGCATCTGATATTTCAAGCTCCCTCTGAAAAGCACTCTTTTGTTTACATGGAGATAATTTTCCTTTGGTGCATGGTATTATACTGACCTTGGAGAGAAAAAGAGATGTGTTTCATCTGACATAGTTCAGCTGCTTAATGACAGCTATAATTACACTTGTCTCCTGAAAAAAGCCTTACATTTGAAGGAATTACATTTGAACCAATAATGTTAATGTCAGATAGGCTTCTGCCTCTTAGGAAGGAAGTCCCCCACACACACCCAGGTCTCCTTGTTAACAAAAAGAAATTCAATATTTGGATTGTTTACTTTAAAAATAAAGAGTCAACAAAAATCCAAAGAAAATATTTCTAAAATCACCAAGCCGTTTTAAAGACCAGAATGAAGGCTTTCTGCAAAAGGAATAAGTTGACACAGTCATGTTGATTTGTTTGACAAAGCTCCAAAGGGAAAAGAAAGACATCACTCTGAGACTGATGTAGAGATGCCAAGAATCTTTTAGAGTTTCCAGAAAACTGGGGATGAAATCAATAGGAAAGCGGGTCTTTGTTTACAGTGGAACTTGAAATTCAGAAGTAAAATTCTGTAAGTCTCCAGAGCCCTCTGATGAACTGCTGAGTGCATGAGCGAGGAGTGTGATGGATTTGAGGGAGGGGAGAGGGGAGGAGGGGCGGGGAAGAGGTGCAGGTCTCATCAGAGAGCTTCATGGAAAGAGGGGGCCATGGGTATTCCCAAGCCAGCAGAAGTTACCCCAGAAACATTCCTGAGCACTGCACAAGGAACGCTGAAGGTCGTCTCTCTCCCTCCAGGCCCCCTGGGTATTGTCTAATAACCGCAGAAATCTCAGTTTTGTCAGATGTCACAATTTCTCTTACACTAGGGGTACATGCGCCATGGCCCTCACATTGGCCCTTTACTAAATGGTAGACCCAGAACATTCCCAAAAGTCACCCAGGACTTCCACCCCCACTGATGGATGACTAGGTCTGAGACCAGCTCTGCTGGGGAGGGATGGGAATCACAAGTTGCCCCCTGCAGAAGTGGTGATTGTAGCTGGCAGGGAGGGGTCAGGGACTGCAGTATCCCCTCCTGACCTCAGGTTTCCCAGCTAAGGATCTCATCTCCTGGCCTAGGCGAGTGGCAGCTGCTTGTTGTTGCATTGTTTTGTATGTGTTACATGTCACAATGAAATGTTTTAAATTCCCTAGTTTGGCCCTCAGCCTTCAGGAAGGAAGACACTGGCCACCGAAGATATGTGTTAGCTATCCATAGGAGAAATATTACCTTCTTGAGGTCTCAAACAGCACTTCCTCCAAGCTGATTTTCTTGGGGCCCCAGTGATCTTCCATATGAAACAAAAAGTTCCAGGAGGCAAGCTGAAAATACTGAGATTTCCGTGGCACATTTTATGTAGAGTGTTAAAGTACAAGAGACAGCCGGTTTGAATAATTTATAGGGGCAGAGTCTCCGTGGGGTCTACTCCACAGTTTTGCTTTAGCAAGTTCTTATTCCTCTCACATAATTGCATTCCATCTTGCATTAAGATGTTTACATTCTGAAATGTTCCTGCAAATCAAAAAGTAATGATGTGGTTTTTAATAATTATGATCAAAAACTCAATTCCCTGCCTTTAGTCAAAAGATATCTGGACTGGAAACTCCTCACCTCATTACAGAGAATCATGGTCATTATCAGAGTAATTTCACCCATAGTAGCTTTTACTAAATATTTGTTATGTACAAGTACTGTGCTAAGTATTGGCAAACGCCATCTCCTTTAATTCTCACACAAATCTGGGGAGGCAAGCAGGATGAGTAGACACTTGTCTTGTACATAAGAAAACTAACAGCCACAAAATCTAAGTATCTTGACCATGGTAAGACAGTTACTAAGCAGGACGGCTGAGTTTCAAACTCAGGTCTGTCTGACTCCACACGAGAGCATGTGACCACTGTCGCAGGTCTCACAGGGCTGTAAGCAGCTTGACATCGAATCACTAGAAATTATATTAGATCCCCTATGAAGTGTCTTTGAGGGTTTTCTTTTCCAAAAAAATAAAATAAAATAAAATTGACAGTAAGACTTTAAAGTTTGAAACCTGGTGCACCGTTTTCTATTCTCTCTTGTTCTTGTATCCTGGCACTCTCTGAGTTCATCTTGTTCTTCACTGAAGAGTTATTACACTTTGTGAAAAAAGTTACTACTGCTATTGTCTCCCTTTCCATAATTAGGACAGCATCTGGCCAGACAGCTTTTCCCAGAATACAAATCAGTGCTGTGTCTCCAACTGAAATTGAAAATAGCCACTTGTAAGAAATGAGAAATTTCTTTAAGTGTGAAGGTAGAGTAGATTACAGGAAAGTTTAAAATCATGACAAATTTGATTTCAGTGAGACAGAGCCACTCAATCAATTTCTTTGTACCCTTAAATTCAGTGATCTTCAGTCAGAATTTAGTTTACATTAATAATTGAAGCAGTGACTGTGTGGTAGCAATACTCAGCCTATAGAAATTGACCAGTAGGTAGAGGAGTGCTGTAATTTGGCTCCAGATGTTCTCAAAGCCCCATGTGTTTAAAGACTTGGTCCCCAGCTTGTCACCTTTGGGAGGTGGGGAAACTTCAAGGTATGGGGTCTAATAGGAGGCCTTAGGTTTGGGGGTGTGCTCACAGCAGCAAATGGGGCACCAGCTCTTCCCCCTCCTCTGTCTCTCGTGTCCTGCCCTGAGGTAAATAGGATTCCTCTACCACACAGCGCCATCTTGATGGCCTGTACCTCCACAGCCTCAACACAACAGGGCTAATTGGTCATAGATGGAAATCTCCAAAACCATGAGCCAAAAGGAAACTTTCGTCTTTGAAACTGGAATTATCTCAGGTATTTGTTATAGTACTGGAAAGCTACCTAACACAAGAAGGCAACAGCACCACTGGTTAAGCTGAAGTAGGGCCAAGAAACTCAGCACTTCTTCTTTTCAGTCTTTTCAGGGCCCTGTGAGTGTGCACGTGGTGTATGCAGGGGCGTGTGTGTGAGATGGGTATGTATCTTTGAGGTCTTTGCTTTCTCTGCAAAATATGACATTTTTGATGAGGGGATCACTGTCAGAAGGTAGGGGACAAGTATTGTTTCAAAAGTATACATTCAATCTTGCATACATGTTTGCTCTTACCCATAAGCTAAAGCACCACAGTGAGTTTCTTGCAATCTACCATTGTCTTAGTCACTTTCTTGTCACTGGGATAAAATACCCAACACCCACTACTTCCAGGAGGAGAGGTTTCTTTTGACTCACAGTTTTTGGGGGATTCAGTCCATGGACAGATGGCTCTAAGGCAGGAAGCACATGGTGAAAGACTCTAGTGGAGAAGAGCTGCTCACATCAAGGCAGCCGGGAGAGAGAGAAAGGAGGAGCCAGGGATGGAGACGCAAGCTTCCAGGTCATGCCTTCAGTCAGAAAGCAGACTCCACCCTCTAACAGCAAGTCCGCTAGAGTGTCCCATAATCCAATAATCTTCCAAAACCCCACCTATGAATACATGATACGTTAGAGCAATAGATATATATCTTCACCATACCCACCATGTATGTCAAGCCTTATTAAACAGCTTCAGACTGGGGAATGACCATGGTTCAGGTCTATGGACTAACACACTGTGACTGGGTCTCCATCTCTTTTGTATCTCACTCAATGGGGAGAGCAAGATGAGTCCTCCTACTTCAGTGTCAAACACAGACTCTGCACCTGACAATCCTGAATATATTTGGCATCCTCTTTTGCTATGCATGGTACTCGAGTAAATGGTCATAATCTCCTTGGGGAGGAACTGGGAGACTTATCACTGTGCGGGCTTGTTACAGTCTTTTCTCCTGTGAACCTGAGCTCTTCTTCAGCCAACAGATAGGGGTCTGGGTAGAGTCAATGTGTGGTGTTATAACTTTTCATCTGGATCTCTGCCTTCAGTCTCCTGATCAGACATCCCTGGTTTCTTGCGCTTCCATAGATTGAGGAAACTCATGATGAATTTGGTGTTTCTAATCCACTTTATGTAGACAGTGCTTCCTCCCAGGTTTGAAGTGCTAGTAGCATGAGGCAGAGTTTAGCGCCATGTCTTATCTAATTTTCCATTAAAGTGAAAGGAGGCTTCCTTGATCCACCACTTACAGGACACAGAGGCTTTCATATTCCATTGCCTCCATATTGCCTGTATTAGCCACATCCTCCAGTTCTTTAAGGGAAATAGCACATCTCCTATTCTAACAGGTAGAACCTTTCCCTAGTGAATTACGCCTTGCTTAACTCTGGTTAGATCACTGGTGGCCAGGCAGGAGAAAGGGGTGGACACATAGGGTGGTTTTGCTGCAGGCTGGGTAGAATCCTCTCTCCATCTTCAAATAAAGGGACAGCACCAGCAGAGAGGAGTGGCCACCTGTCCAGGTTCAAAGGCTCAAAAGAACCTTGGGTTTCACAGTGTACCTCAGATATCCTGTAACACATCATACTCCTTCTCAACCAAGGGCCCAGCCAGGGTGTGGCAGGCTGGTCAGGGCTGAGATGCCGACATCCTCTGGAACTGTGATAGATTTCTAATTCCTGGGCTGGGTCATGTCCTCAGCCTGGGGAACTGAGTCTTCTTATGTGTTAGTACAGTGACTGAGTGGCTCTCACACTCCACACGAATTGATGATTAATCACTGTGGTAGGCAGAACAATGGCCCCAAAGATGCCCACATCCTAACCCCTGAAACCTGTCAGGAGAGACTCTTGCAGCTGTGGAGATGTTGGGCATTTGGAGGTGGGTGATTAGCCTAGATTACTTGGCTGGGATCTGTGCAACACCAAGAGATCACGGGGGTAGGAAAGAGAGCCCAAGTCAGAGGAGACCGATGAAGGAGCAAAGGCTGGAGGGGTGCAGTTGTTTCCTGTAGGCCACCAATCCAGGGCTACTTGTGGCCCCTGCAAACCAGGAAAGCACGGGGCAGTTTGTGCAACAGAGCCCCCAAAACAATGAGTTTCGGGCGACAGCTTGACATCAGCACACAGGGACCTGTTATGGACTTCTGACTTCCCAAACTGCAAGGAAACAAGTTGGTGTTGTTCTAAGCCAACCCCTCTGTAACAGTGCGTCAGAGCAGCGACAGAAAGTGACACCACCACTCTGCAGTCTTCCCAGAGTCAGCTCTGACTGCTCTCCAGGCAGCTCTCCCTTTCCCCACGAGGGGCTGCCGTGGTTTTTACGTACCTGTCCCCCCAGAGCTTCATGTGCTCATAGCTTTGGGGAGGCGATGAGATTATGGGGTGCCATACTCACAGGTGGATCGGTTCGCAGCTGCGTTTATAGCTAAATGTGCGGCCCGGGAGTGGGCTCTGGTCGGAAGAGGCAGTCACTGGGGGTGTACCCTGGAGGCTGGGCCCCCTTCTCCTGCTCCTCCCGCCATTTGCCCTCTGCTGCCTGGCTGTCATGACGGGAGTAGCCTTTGTCCCAGCCCCTTCCACCATGTCGCCTCTGCCCTGGAGCCAGCCGGTGATGCACTGAAGCCTCTGTAAACTGTGATCCCCATAAACCTCTCCTCCTTCCAGTCGCAGGTGTCGGGGGTTGTGTCTCGGCTGTGGGAAGATGACTAAGACACTAGTGTTTCCCCCAGCGTCTCGGACACCTAACCCCTGGTATCTCCTGCTGACTCACTTCCTTCCACCAAATTCCCTCCAGAGTCACCACCACCGGGAGTTCAACCAACACACCCGCCACGTGGCAGGGGCGAGGCCCACGGGGCAGGCACCCGGCTCCACCCCCATTCCAGTGCCCTTGAACCACTTCTAGCAGCAACCACACGTGCCAAGTCCGTCGGGAAACAGCCTCCAGGGGCGAGATCTGTGCACGTGTGACGAGTGGAACGGCTCTGGGGAGCCACAATTGTGGGGCGTCCAGGAGGGAGGAGTGGGGAGGAGCGCTGAGCAGTCAGGCAGCCGAAGCAAAGGCTCTGGGCGGAACTGCCCTTCCCGCTGTCCCCAGGACAGCACAAGGGACTGGCCTGGTCCCTCCCCACAGCTCAGGGGGCTGCCTGAGAAGGAAGCTGTCTTGGTCCGTTGAGGATGTGCCCACAGTAACGCCCCGCACAGATTCCTCGTGGTTCTGGAGGCTGGGAAGTCCAGGATGGAGTTACCAGCAGTTTGTGCCCTGGTGAGGGCCGTTTCCTCACAGAGGGAGCTCCGCATTTCACTGCGGTGTGGCCACAGGCAAACAAGTTCTCTCAGGCTTCCTCTAGAAACACGCCAATCCCATTTGTGAAGGGTCCACTTCCAGTCACCTCATGAAGGCTTTGCCCCAGAGCCATCACCTTCGGGTTTGAGAGACACAAACATGGCCGCTGCAGCAGCAGGAATGGAGCCTCTAGAAAATGGCTGCCTTCGGCCTGAGGGCAGCACCCAAGGGGGCCTGAGCCAGGCCGAGAGCTCTTCGCCACCAACACTCCCTGCAGCTGATCCGTCGGCCGTCAATGCGGAGGAACCTAGCAGCTCGTGCCCCATGAGTGATAGCTGGGTGTGTAAGGGAGTGAGTGCGCGTGTGTGAGTCTGTGGGTGGTGTGTGAGTGTGTGGCACCTGTGTGGGTGTTGGGGAGTGCGTGTGGGGTCTCCACAGGTGTCACCTGCTGACTGGGAAGTCCCTGGCCAGAGCTGCCCTTTGTGGTGCCCTTGCCCCCTTTCCTGGCGCGGCTGGTGGCGGCCTCCTGCTCTTCAGGATCACCAGCCATCTGTCCGCTCGCAGGACCATGAGGTAACTCTCCCCTGCCCGTCACCCCCAATGCCACCCTTCCTGACTGCGACCCTCTGCCCCTTCCTGGGCTCAGCCCTGGAAGCTTGTTCCTTCCTCGCTTGCCCCTGGGAGATGAGACAATGCTTCCATTCTCTTGTTCAAATTCCTCTACTTCACAGGTGTCAGGAAGGGAGAGGTCGCGGGTCTGCACACTTACACACACACACACACACACACACACGCACGTACATCCATGTGTGCACACAACCTGGCTCTTTCTGACACTGTATCCTGTCCCTGAGTCTGACTCTCCTTCCAAGTTTCTTCCTCTCGGCGGCTCCTCCAGGGGCCCTTTCGTCTCTCCCTGACTTCAGGCCCCCCTCGACTCCTCTGGTCCTGCAGACAGAGCTGAGCATGTCTGATTGTGACCCCTGAATGGGGCTCAATTCTTCTCCCTACAGCACCGCACTCTTAGGCTTCAAGAGATTCGGATTCCAGCCGTACCTTTAAGCATGCGACAGGCAAATGAAGGCGGAGGATTCCAGGGGCACCCTGGGACCACCCAGAGCTCCGAGATTCCTGGGCGGAGGACACCCAGGGCCGCATGCCCAGCATCCCTGTCACCCTGGGAGGCCAGGCTGCAGGGGGTGGACAGCAGCTTAAGAGATGTGAATGGCCATGCTGGGTACCCAAGCTGAACCCTGTTTACCCAGAAAAGAACCTCTGAAACTCCCCATTGCTTCCATCTCCCAGGAGCAGGCAGAGCACCTTGCGTGGGCCTTGCAGCCCGGCACTGGGAGACCCCTGCTCCTTGGGTGAACCGCCAGTCAATCAACCAGCTTCTGGAACCGGGGTGCAGCTCAGCAGGGTGCACTCGCCGAGCTTACTCCAAGTCCCAAATTCCATCCCAGCACCCCAAACACTACCCACACAAAACTGAGCCAGGACCTCACAGACACAGAGGACTCCACTTTCAACTCTCGGGCAACACCCAGTTTATCGAGGTACCCACACTGGAGGCAGCCCGGAGCCCCGCGGGGACACAGGGTCCTGAGTTCTAGCACCCTTCTCACACTCACGAGGCGGCAGCAAACTTTTCCCCTCGGTTAACTCAAAATAAACAAGCTGAACAACGTGCAGCATGAACACGTCCACCACGGAGAAGGAAAACAGTCCAAAAGAAAATAAGCGCATTTTTAAAGAAAGGCTATTAGTCCAACACAGGGAGACCACAGGCAATTTAATTTTATTTTTATTACTTTTTGAAGTAGTTTCTAAAATTTTTACATGCATGCATGCATTTTTAAGGGCTTTTGTTTCTGATCGTAAAACCTATTCACGGCCATGGTGAAGAAACTGGAAAACGCTTGGTGAGGATGCAGGCTGGTGCAACCACTGTGGAAGTCAGTGTGGAGATTCCTCAAAAAGCTAGGATTGGAGGTTCCAGGTGACCCAGCTATTCCCCTTCTGGGTATCTTCCCGAAAGAACTAAAAACATCCTACCAGAGCGATATATGTACACCTATGTTTATAGCTGCCCAGTTCATAATAGTTAGATCTTGGAAACAACCTAAATGCCCCTCGACTGAGGGGATAAAAAAGATGTGGCATTTCTACATAATGGAATACTACTCAGCTATAAAGAACAATAAACTAGACATTTTCACCCTTAAATGGATGAGTACTGAAAATATACTTCTCAGTGAACTAAATTAAGTCACATATATGTGACTACCACATTGTTGCACTGGTGTGATGAACTGAAACAAAATCTGTGTATATAAAAAATCAGTTGGGACAGGTAGACAAAAGAATTTTCAGTGAAATGTAGTTTTCTCAGGATCATCTTCAGATTTTACTTGTAATGCGAAATGTTTATTTGAAAACAATAGAGCAATCATAACAAAAAAGATAGTCATATAGCAGGTTTCTCTTGATTCATTGAGGCAAAAGTTTTGTGTTAATAATTCGTTAGATAATGTTTCATGGCTATATTTTTTATCCTAAATAATTTCTGGGAATATAGTCATATGCAATATGCTGATGATTGTTACTGTCTTACCGGCTGGTTGTGAAATTGTTTTGTTTTGGTTTCTTACTTTCCTTTTGTTTAAAATAAAAAAAAAAAGAAAAGAAAAAAGAAACTGGAAAATGCAAGGAGGCAAAGGGAAGAGGGGAAAACTCTTCCCGCCAACTGTGAATCCGCTATTACGGTTCATTTCCGTTTCCTTCTGTGCGCTGAAGGGTGAATGGGCATGCGCTAACCAGAGTTGGGGCCGGACGCTGGGTCACGTGGCTGCTCCCTGTGAGTGAGCGTGTGCGTGCGTGTGAATGTGCGTGCATGTGTGTGAGCATGCGTGTGAGCGTGCTTGTGTGTTTCACTTTACCTTGTATGTCAAGCTTTTTCGCCTATCCTTAATTTTCAAAACAATACTTTCAACAAAGGTGCTAGAGGACGCTTCCCTAGTGCTAGACATAGAGAAGATCTCTATGACATTATCTCATTTTTGATGTCATAATTATCAAAAAGATCGAGGATGTGATGAACGCAGTTAATGAATAATACAGTTGCACATAAACGTTGACCCACGTATCAAATTCTTTCCCTGGGATAGATAAGAAATAGGATATAGTTTACTCTACTGGTCAGAAAGAAGTGTGTGGCATTAAACGCATCAGTGTTGATCCCTACACTCTGACTGAAAGGACCTGAAACTGCTGGCTAGACCAGGGGGTGTTCACAAACCGAACCATCTTTCCCTCCCCCCACACCTCACAGGCCAAGCCCGCCTGAGTCGCATGAAAGAAGCAAAAACAAATGATCCAATCAAAACACAGGTAAGTGAACTCAGCAGACATTCCTCAAAAGAAGTAACAGACGACAAATAAGTTCCTGAAAGCTCACTGAGCGTCTCCAGCCGTCGGCCACTGTGGAAGGTAGTACAGAGCTTCCTCCAGAAAATACAGCCAGAAATTCCCCTCAGCCTAGCAGTGCCTCCCCGAATACACTCCCCAAGGAGTTGGAGACACCATACTAGAGTGATCCATGCGTATCCGTGTTCAGAGCAACATAACTCACAGAGGCTAAGCTCGGGAAACAGCCTGGGTGCCCATTAGCCAGAATATGTGGTCTCTGTACACAGTGGAGACAGACAATGTATCTTTGTGATACAAAAAGAATACATTTCAGCCAACAAGAAGAATGAGATCGTGTCATTCGAATGAAAATGACGGAACTTGAGACCATCGTGCTAATTGAAATAAGCTACACAGAAAAAATTAAACATCACATGGCTTCTTTTATATAAGAAACCTAAAACACGAATACACAGATGGGTAAAATAAAGAAGAGACATAGGAAGCACAGACCTCTGGAGATGCTAAGGGGATCAGGCCCGGGGGAGTGAGGAAGGTAGCAAGACGTGTTATCCATCCACATACCAGTCCCCCCAAATCAGCATCACTGTCCTGTATTACAACCGTGCACCAATTTTTAAAGAGCAGCCAAAGCCCGGTACAGGTGGCAGTGTAAGCATCTTCCGTTTTCCCAGAACAGGAAGATGTTAAGCTCCACAAATCCTTCCTGGATGGTGAAGCACAAAGGTATGTAGTGGTGGTCTGTGACATGGCGGGATTCTGCGGGGGACACTCTTCTGCCCTTCTGCCCTTCTGCTCCTCCCTGGAGGGACCACGTGGCGCACTAGATAAAGTGTCCTTGAGAAAAGAAGGCCTTGTGCAGGCGTGACCTCTGAGGGAAGCAGCTGCCAGTGTGGCGAGTGTGGCCAAGATATTCCAGCTGGTGGCTGGGCCAAGGCAGAGCCCCCCAGATCCTGTGGGGCCGGAGCAGCAGTTCACCCATTCCTGAGCCCACAGTAATGTGTGCAAAAGGGAGAAATCCCACCAGATGTCATCACCAGACACTCTGCCTTGCATTCTTCACGCCTTTTGCTAAAATATGCAGGAAAAATTATTGATGGCGGCTGCAAGAGAACGTCACATGGGAGATAGTGAGTCCAACTTCTTCCTAGGATAATCTCGATCCTCGTTCAAATTCATTTCATCTTTCATGTATCAAAATGTCTCCCCCTGAGAAAGAATGCAAATCTCATGCACATACAAACCAGGGAATAGCAAGGTTTCCTTATGGAGAACTGTTTCAAATGCAAACAACTCTAAGAAATGATTTTGTGAGATCTGAGACAAACTTTAAACATTCTCTCTGAAGTGACATTGAAAACAGAACAAAAGTATTTTCACTAGCAAAGAGGGAAAATCATGAACGGGAAAGATGTTTTTAAAACCCTTGGAAGAAAACACTTGGGGAGTACTACATTTCAGAAATGACCTAACTATATGTGTGTTTGGATAATTTTATTTCAATATCCAGTTGCAAAAATGTATATTTGAAACATGTGCTTTATAATGCAGGCAAAATTCCTCCCTGCTAAAAACAGGGACAGTAAACTTTAGCACTAGACCACATTATAAATTATAATCAGAGACATCGCAGCGCTTGTTAAAAAAATGGTTTTTCTTTGAAGACGGTGACACAGGCCCTCAGTCATCGCGATCTCTCTCTGCACAGCTAAATTAAGCGACTCTATCATCAATCATGTTGGATTTGTTGAAACACTTCTTATGTCAAGGCGGTACAGCACTAACCTATTATAGTTGCAGTCATGGTCTTCATTTTTTTTTTTTTTTTTTTTTTTTTGTTACCAAGAATCGAACTCACGATCTCACACTTGTCAGGCAGGCGTTTATGTTACTGAGCTAAATCCCCGGCTCCATGGTCTTCATTTTTTAACCAGGTGTTTTTAGGAGAAAACAGAGTAGCATCTGGTGTGAAAGGAACGAGCTTATCAGGCTGGTGGTGACAAAAGAGTTACAGTGAAAGAAGTAAAAGCTGGAAGACAGGAAACCTTAAAATATCTCTAGGGGAGAAAAAATTAGTTCTAAATAATGCACCTCAAAAAAAGAAGGAAAAATATTCATTTCAGCAGTTTTTATTGTAATTATGGACCCGTTATTTTAGAGGGCAACATAAACAGCTCAATCCCATGTGTTTGACTTCCCAAGTTAGGCTGAGGCAGGGTTGTTTTAGCTGTGTGCCTCAGAGGAAAAGACAGAAGAGAAGAAGGAGTCACTAACTGGTTTGAAGTCAGAATTCCAGGTAAAGTCACAGCTGGGACTGGAACCCAGGGCAGCTGTGTCCAAGCACTCACCTCTGGTGACCTAAATATGTACACCTCCAGCCAGACTTGACTGCGAAGTGTATCGGTAGGTGGATACAGTAAATCTTTCGGTTCAGCTCCAAAAACAGTTATTGAACAGTTATTGAACTCAAATTTTAGAATTAAAGCTCTGAACCTATCTCTCTCTCTCTCTCTTTCTCTCTCTCTCTCTCTCTCTCTCTCTCTTATTGTTACCTGTTTGCAACACATGATGAATACATCCACCATGGGGAACTGGTTACACACACACACGTCGCGTCTTAATTCTTATTATTTCTTCTCCTTCCCTCTTTCCCTTTTTTCTCCCTCCATTCCTATCCCTTTAACTCATTTTCCCCAGAATACTTTCATCTCATCTATATTCTTAGCAAAATACATTTAGCAAGTGGTCACAGTTCTATTACTTTCTTTTATTAGCCAGGAAGCAGCCAATACGTCCGAACTCAAATAGGCTAAGATGACAGCAAGCAGGAGAGAGAAGGCCCCTCTCTGAGACGGTCTCCTGCTCTGTGCACTCAGCCCCCGGGCGTGGGTCAGGCTGGGAAAGTCCAGCTCGACCCAGTCCGCTTCCTGGGAGCGCTGTCCTTGGACTTGAGCCTGAGCCCAAGCTCTCAGTCCCCTCCGTCACTTCCTGCTGCTCCACCGCCTGCAGTCTCATTGCTAGTCTCCATTCGCGACAGCCGACTGTGCACTATAGACTGTGTTCATTCCGTGCGGGCCTGGCCCTAGGGGGCTGAGGGCTGCACAGCGTAACTTGGGGGGCTGCGCCTGGCCCACATGTTCACTCCAAGGCCTCTGTGCAGTGTTTTTGGAGCACAGGTGTGGAGCGCAGCCCTGCTGAGCGCTCTGCACACGGCTTCTCCATTGTTCTCTGGCCGCTGCTGTGATCATCCCCGCCCAACACGCGCACAGTGCCTCACCCGGTTAGTAACTCTGACAGGTGACCAAGCCAGGACCCACTGAAGGCGCCATGCCCTGAGCCCCGGGCTCCCCCTTGAAGACACGTGCTGTCAGTCCGGCCCGTCTGTCAGCGTCTAAACCATGAGAAGGTCGCTTGCTTCTCTACTGCAATTCTTTCTGTCCTCCAGCATCCATGGTTGCTGCGTGAGGCTTGACCTGGTAGGTGGGGCCCAGAGACCGCTCTCGTTTGCGCAGGGCCCTCGTGGACGCGGTATCCCCCTTGTGTGAACTTGTATTTGATCCCTGGCTCTCCAGGCCTCCCCGTGGGCGCCCAGAGCGGCGCTGACTCTGCAGAGCAGTGTGTGACAAATCACCCGCTCTTGTGGCTCCCGTGCTTTACGGGCACAGTCGTGGGTCTGCGTCCCTCCACTCCTGCGTCCCTGTCAGGGGCGCCTGCTGACCTTTGTAATCTGGTAAGGTGAAAGAGTCTCCCAGGTGTCAAAATTTGCACAGTGACATGGCTTTCTAGACAGCTCATTGCATCTCAAACAGGTCTGACCTGACATGGGATACGCCTGCACTCCGTTTTTGATGGGCGTGGCAAACTGGTGACTTTTTGAGAGTCACCGAACTTACTGCCAAATCACCAGGATTCTGTTCTTCTAATAGTTGCCAGAGACCTTTTTATCAGACCCAGGAATGCACTCTTGGGTTCTTATGCTATTTCCTTCATACTTGCTGCACGTTAATGCTGGGCGTACTTGTGTCCCAACCTTCCCCACGCAGGAAAAATCCCCTCAGCACCAACAACAAGGGCTGGACCTGAGGTCATTGTATTAAATGAAACAAAACAGAAGGCAAATCCTGCATGACCTCACTGGTAGAGGAATCTAAAGGAGTTGATCTCGCAGAAGAGGAAAGCAGATGGGTGGTTACCGAGGCTGGGAAGAGGAGGGGCACTGGTCAGGAGATACGACAGAGAAGTGAGTTCTGACACTCTGAGGTACAGTAGAGTGATAATATACAATAATAATAATAATAATAATAATAATGTAGGGGGTGTTTCTAAAATGCTGGAAGAGAGGATAACAAATGTTTCCACCATAAGGAAAGATACATGTTTGAGGAGATAGACATGTTTGCACTGATTTTAGCATTATGCTATGTATACATGTATGGAAATATCATATGCTACCCTGTAAATATAATATTTACATGTCAAACAACCAAATAAAAACATCTGTTTCCTTGAAATGTAAGCATTTAAGTTCAGAGGCTGACTCTGACTCTCCTACCCCGCTGTTCCACTTTTATGAGCCTTTCTGACCACTGCACCACTTAGATAACACAGGGTCATCTTCCAAGTTGGTCCCTAACCTTGCTTGTATCTGAAACCTCAATTTTTCTTAACCACATGAGATAATATAGTCACAGCGCCCGTGGATTAGCGCATGTATGTCCGGGCGGATGGGGCATTATTCAATCTTCCACGGGTATGAAAGCATGGAAAGAGATGAAATTTAAAAAGTGAGTTAGAATGAACTAACGATGAAAGCCTTGTGGGACAGGCTAAGAAGCTCGAATTCTATCCCAAATGAAAAGAAAAGCCACTGAAGGGTCTTAAGCAGGGTAGTTAGGATCTGAATCACATTTAAAAAGAGCATTCTGGTTGCCATATGGAATTGAACTTAAAAGGAAAAAGACGGCAGCAGAGAAACGAGCTGGGGAAACTGCAGCTCGTCTGGCTTGGTTAGTCAGAGAAGGGGAGAAAGAAGTGAATAATTACAGGATGTATTTTTGGGACATAAATTTGTGAACATATTTGTGTGGAGTTAAAGTAAATGCAGGGGAAGAATGAGAGAAGATTCTCTCATCTACTGAGATAGAGAAAGCTTGAAAGTAACCAGATTTGAGAGAACAGGAGTCAAACTGGTTTTCTATATTAACTTTGGGAGACCCATTTAGTATTCAAGCGCAGAGAAAGGGAACAAGTCTGCATCTCAGGAGAAAAGTCAAGTCTAGACATTTATTCAAGAGTCACACCCAAGTTCCTTGGGTTTTGAATGACGTCTCTTAAAGCAAAGGGCCTTCGGTCAAACTCTCAGGGCTCCAAGGCTAAGAGGCCAAGCCAAAGAAGGCCCTGCAGAGAAGCTGGAGAAGATGGGCCCGGAGGAAAGATCTGCTCCAGCTGTTCCACTGTTTCCTTCAGGTCGAGCACTCGTGGGGGCGTGAGAGATGTGCTTGCTGGATTTACAGCTTGGTGCCTTGGGGACCTTAGGAAGGGCAGTTTGCATGGGGCGGGAGGTAGAGAATGGAAGCCCACTCCCCCGAAAGGGTGTTACCTGGAAAAACGAAGGGGAGGAAACAGAAATAGCTACTTAGCGTAGACCCTTCTCCCACATTGTAGGGTACGCTTTGCTCGTCTCGCCCCACGACCCCCACGCGCTCTCTTCCCTCTTCCGCGTTGCCCTTACCCTTGCCTCCTCTCTCCCCTGCCACACCCTCGGCCCACATTGCTCACCCACAGAGCTCGAATCTCAGCTCTCCTCATGCTCTGAGTCGCTCTCCTCACCGCTAGGACACAACACCCGACACCACAGCATAAAGGAGGACTTTGTGCTGGCTCAGGTCTTCTATCCATAATCGGCCGAGGCATCTGGCTGATTATCTATCATATTTTGATTATCTATCGTAATTGTCCCAGCGGAGGACAGCTGCTCAGGGAATGGGGGACAGGCTGCAGAGAGCTCGAGGTGGGAGCCGGGAGGGAGACCAGCGCTTCCAGGTCACCGACTCCTCCAGCAGCTCAGCTCTGAGCCCTGTGACCAGGTCACCTTTCAAAAGCCCTGCCTATGAGCACATAAGGTCTCGGGGACACCTAGATAAAAACCCTAGCGTGTTCTTTCCTCAGGAAGAGCTTTCATGCTTCTCCCAGTCTAACAGGAAAGAGGTCTCCTTGTCACACTTACTCTTCCTGCCAGCAATTACGTTTATAGTTATATAGTTTTGGGATCCACCTCTCCCCCCATAGACACGTATTATACACAGAGCATGCAATGACTTCCGTGAAGATGGGTTTGTGTCCCTTTGTCTCATTTGTGTCTCTGAACAGTGTCACCTAGTGATACAGGTGGCCAGCAGGCAGTCCTTGCTTGTGGTTTATCCACTTGCTGAGTGAGCGTGTGGATGAATGGGATTGTCCAGAGCTGTTTTGTTCTTCTGTAGTTCATATGTGACCTTGGCAGCCCTCCACGACTCAACACAAACAGAGCTCTCTCGGGAACACCTTGATGAATAGCTACTAAATATTTCGGTCTGAGAAACAGTTCAGAAAGGTGTGGGAACAACAGGACAGCTATATACCCAGAATTATATTCTTTGGAAAAATTAACTCAAAGTCAATCACAGGACTGAAGGCAAAACAGAGCTAAAAAATCACCAGAAGATAACAGAAGAGGAAAACTGAATAACCCTGGCTTCAGGAGTGATGTTTTGATCATGACAAAGTCACACCGTGTGAAGGAAATAACTGATAAGCCAAACTGCATTAAAATCAAACATTTCCACTGCCTGAAGGCACCATCAGCAGGATAGAAAGACAAGTCACAAACTAGGAGAACATGTGTGCAGAAGACGCGACTGCAAAGGGCTGTACCCAAAAGGACAGAGAACTCTTAGGACTCCATCATAGGAAAGCCAGAGTTTTTAAATGGGCCGATGACTCAACAGACACCTAGCAAAATTGATAGGCTGATGGCCAGTAAATACACGGAAAGGTGTTTCGTGTCATCTGTCACCAGAGAAATGGGAATTAAAGTGATGCGTCACCACGCACCTATTGAAATGGGCAAAACACCAACAGCACCAAATGCTGATGGGACCATGGGGCAAATGAAAGGCTTAGCCATTGTCGGGGAGATGTGAACAGAGCAGCCACTGCACAAGACAGCTCAGCAGAGCCTCACAAAACAGCAAATATTCTGTGACCAGGCGGTGCAGCGCTCAGGCTGGTCAGTATTTGCACCAAAGAGTGGAAATGTGTTTACAAAACCCCTGCATGTGAGGGTTTACGGCTGTTTTATTTTATTTGTCATTGCCCAAACTCGAAAGCAACCAAGGGTGTCCTTCAAAAGGGAAATAGATAAATCATGGTCCAACCAGATGATGGGATATTATTCAGTGATTACAAAGAAATGAGTTCTGAAACCTTAAAAAAAAATGTAGAGGAAACACATGCGTATTACCAAGTGAAAGTAGCCAATCTGAAAATGCTATGTATTATAGGATTTCAACTATGACTTTCTGGGAAAGCCAAAATTATGGTTCCGGTGAAGTGGTCAGTGGCTGCCGGGGTTTGGAGGGAAGGACGGATGAATGGGCGGGGCACAGAGGAGACACAGGCGACACGACTCGTCCACGAGATGCTGTCATGGTGGATACGCACCACTTGATGCGTGTCTAAACCCACTGAGGGTTACAAGACCAAGGGTGAGCCCCAGATGTGAACTGGGGGCTCCGAGTGGTAGTGGTACATCAGTGCAGTCATCAGTTGTCACACATGTGCCCTCCTGGTGTGCAAGGTGATCCCGGAGCAGGCAAGTGTGTGTGGGGAGGGAGTATGTGGACATCTCCATCCCTTCCTCTCAATTTCCCTAGGAACCTAAAATTGCTCTTTAAAAAAGAAATCTTAAAAACACAAACAAAAGAGTTCAGCACCCCTGAAAAAAATGTCCACAGTGAAAAGCTTCAATAAGTCAAGCCACATGTGGCAGCATGTGTCTCTAATTCTAGCACTCAGCGCAGCAGCATAAGTGCTTGCCTGGGAAGTGCAAGGTCCTGAGTTTGATTCCCAGTACCAAAAATAAGTGTGTGTGTGTGCCTGTGTGTGTAATCCCAGCACTCTGGGAGACTGAGGCAAAGGAGGGAAGTTCAAGCCCAGCCTGGGCAACAGAGTGAGGTCCTGTCTCAAATAAAAAATTTTCAAAGACTAGGGATTAATTTCTAGTACCACAAAAAAGTTTCTTGTATCAGTTCAGTTTTGACAGTACTTGCTCTCCCCAAAAGCTAGCTTTCCCAGAGGCCAATAAAAAGCTGCTTTGAAGAGTAGAACACAATGTATGTATTTCCTATTATTTATTAGCTGGGTGATGTGTGTGACCTCTGAGCTTCTGTGAGCCTCTGTTAGCTGTAGACAGCGTCTTTAGACATAAATGAAATACAGTAGGTAACTGTGATTTGAAAATTGTAAACCACTATGAAAATCTGAAGGATTGCTGCCATCGTGACTCCTCAGGACAATCCCTTGTACCCGAATGGAGAGATGAAAGTGCTCGCGGGGACTCTGCTCCCTCGCCCAGGCTTCCTGCAAGGGCAGGATGGTGGGTGTCATGGTTTGTGTCCAGGTGTCCCCCCAAAGCTTCACGCATCAGAGCTGGGTGGTTTAGGAGCTGGCTGAATCCAGGCTGTGCAGTACTGGGATGAAGGGTGTGTGGCACTAAATTAGTCCACTGACTGGAATTATCATAGTTATGGCACCACCCACAAGACTGGTAGCCTGGATGGGATAAAAGGTAAAGGCGGGCTGCTTCCTGCTGCCCTGCCATGGGCTGTTTCTCCTCTGCCATGCCACCCTGCCTTGGACCCAGCTGACTATGGACTGAACCCTCTACAAACTGTGAGCTCAGTAACCTTTCTTGGTTTAACTTGTGAGTGTTGGGCATTTTGTCCCAGCAATGAGAAAAGTAATTGAGACAGCCAGGGACCTGCATGCTCGATAACCAACCTCCCTTATGAGTTCATTTGGTTTCTGTCTGCTCCCCCTGTTCATTCACCTCTACTGGGAAACAGGTCATTTTTGAACTCATAATCTGTAGGCATGAAATTCATGTTTCTTTCTACTCTCAAATAGAGAATCCAAAAACATGAAATTTTAAGTGTTTCTTTAAAGTGCTGTGGGATTTGAGGTGACCAATGTTTTACCTAAGAAGCTGTAAACAAAAAAATGCCTCTGTGCTATGAAATACCTTTTTGCTTTACCTGAAAAATATGTATAGTAAATAGAGAATGAGTCTTACAAACCACATAGAAGGATATGTTTTACAGCTATCCATCCACATTCAAACACACACATCTGTGAAGACTATACTTACTGCAAGGTGTAAAGTTACACAGATCTTGGTACAATTTTGCTGTCTGCAACTGTGTAATGAATACACAAGCTGCTAATCTAATTTTCTCATAGGATGTTGATGTTTTGAGGAGTCAACTAAATAAGATGGAAAAAGTAACTACCCATAATGAGAGGTCAATAAATAATAGTTATCATTATATTATATATTTTATTTATAATATGGTTATTATGTATTTAGTATTAATATAATTATATTAGTCATAATTTATCAACTAATATAATATAAATATATATTAGTTAGGAAATTAATATAATTTTCATATATTATTATGCATTTTTAGCATCATTCTGTTGTAGTTTGAATTGCGCCAACTTGTTTCCAATAAAATTCATTATGTTGAACTCTAAAGTCCAGTATCTCAGAGTGAGGAGTTATTTGGAGATATGGTCATTATAGAGATAAATAAGTGGAAATTATGTCACTAAGGCAGGTCCTAATCTGATGTTGTCATTTAGATCTAAAATGTGCCCCAAAGGCTCATGGGTTAACAGATGGGGGGTTTGGAAGGTGACAGGATCAGGAGCACCCTAACTTTACAAGTGTCATCCACTGAAGAGATGATCTGATCACACCTTTGGTAGGCATGGAAACCTTGAAGCTGGAGTCTAGTTGAAGGGAACAGGTGCAGGAGATAAGACCTTGAGGACTATATTTTGTCCAAGTCCCCTGCCTCTTGGGCTCTTTTCCTCTTTCTCTACTTCCTGCCAGCCATGCTCTGAGTAGCCTTCCTCAGACATGCCCTTCCACCATGATGTTCCGCCATGCCCTTCCACTGTGATGTTCTACTTCATCACAGGGCTAAAAGCAATGGAGCCTGCTGATTGTAGACTAAAACCTCTGAAAGCGTGAACCAAAATAAACTTTTTCTCCTTTAAATTGTTCAGATTCTCAGCTGTTTTGTCACAGTGACAGAAACTAATACATCCACTATGACTGCTATCTTTATGAAAGGGGAGAATTTGGAAAGCACCCTGAACCCAGGGAAAATGACATGTGAAGATGTAGGCAAAGATTAGGATGTTGCTTCTACAAACTATGGAATGGGAAAGATTGCCAAAAGAAACACAAGAAGTTAGGCAAGAAGTGGGCCAGTCTCCCTCAGTGACTGAAGTTACTCCTCCCCCTGACAACTTCATCTTGGACTTCCTTACCTACAGAACTGTGAGATGATATATTTCTGTGGTTCTGGTCACTTGGCAGGTGGTATAGTCATCCTCCCTGATCTGCAGTTTTGCTTTCTAAGATTTTAGCTACTTGCAGTCAAATGTGGTCCATTTTCATTAAAAATTTCAGCAATAAATATAATTTTAAAACCATGTAGTGCAGTGAAATCCTGTTCTATTCAACCAGGACACGAAGCGTCCTTTTTTCCCAGTGTATCCATGCTGTATATATGACCTGCTTGTTAGTCACTTAGTAGCTGTCCTGGTTATCAGGTCAACTGCTGATATCTCACAGTGCTTGTGTTCAGTGACTCTTATGTAGTAGCCCAATGCCATGTCACAATGCCTGTGCCATTTACCCCACCTCATCTTACTGTGGAGCCATGGAGCCATCTCATACCATCCCGGGAAGGGTGACTCTAAGGTAATAAGATATTTCAAGAGACAGAAAGACAGAGATCACATCCACATAACTTTTACTACAGTCTATTGTTACAATTGCTCTATTTTATTAGTAATAGGTTTTAATCTTACCATGCCCAATTTCTTTTTTCTTTTTTCTTTTTATTTCAAAGAGAATAAAATCAAGCAAAATAAAATAGAATAAAGCCAATCAAAACAAAACAGTGTAAGTGATACAGCACTTCAGAATAAGATAAAGGAAGTCAATAATGGTTACCATAATGCCTCTTGTTGTCTTCAAAACAGCTGCCCATATCTTCAGGCATAGTAAAAATCAAACAAAACAGAATAGAATAGAACCAATAAAAGCAAAACAATGAATGAAATAAAGGACTTCAAAACAAGATAATAGTAAATTCAAAATGGCTACCATAATGTGTCTTATCTTTGAAACAGCCACCCATGCCACTGGATATAACAAAATCAAACAAGACAAAACCATGCCTAATTTATAAATTTAACTTTATTGTCAGTATGTGTGTGCTGTAAGGAGAAAAAATACACATAATGCTGTTCTAAGAATGGTGCTAATCAACATATGCTTTTGCAAATGGATAGCTTCATGGTCTGTGAAAGTCATTCTGTTTTTACCTGTACATGCTGTGTGCTGTGGCACTATCCATGGTTTTGGGGATCCCACGGAAGTCTTGAAATGTGTCCCCCCATAAGAATAATGGAGGACTACAGTCCAGGGTTAGGGCAGCCCTAGCAGACAAATACACTTCCCCACTGGAAAATAAGTGAAAGCAGCTAGCTAGATTATAGGACGCACTGACATAAGCAGGGGCAGGAAAGGGGTGCTCCTGGGCTTCCGTGGTTCACTGTTTGAGATCCCGCTCATCCTCCAGGCCTGGCCCGAAGGGCACTGCCACACACAGCTTTCTCAAGGAGGCACCGGTTTCTCTTCTCTGTCACAGCAGGAGGAGACCAGCACATGCCTGAGTTCGTCCTTCCCCTCAGCCCACTCTGCCATGGAAGCCAACTTGATCCTGCTTAATCTTAATTAATTTTTACCCCTGTCCCAACTCACTGAATTTTAGGGTTCTGCAGGCAAGGGAGGTCTCATTCATTTGGAGGGTGTCACTCCCATCCCCGTAGGCCGGAGCAGGCTTGGGTGCTTGCTTGGAACTTATATGTGTGTGCTCAGTGGGTGTCTGAAGTATAAACTAGCTTTTCCCATCAGTACCTCCCCATCTTAACTATCGGGGACCTGGCCTAGATCCCCAACCTCCTGAATGAGCATACGGTGAAGGCTTAGATAAATGAGACAAATAGTATGGTTTTAGGGCTCCAGGAGGGTCAAAGTCCCTACAGAGTCCTTAACTCTGTAGCTGAGATGAGAGCTAAGACAAAGAGCTTCTCTGGACCACCGGTATTTATTTCCATTGTAGACAAAGAGAGGGGATATTGAGGGAGGTGCCGGAACTGAGCAGGATTTGGGAATCGCTTCAAGGACATCTCCAAGTAGGAAAAAATACCAGAAAAGGAGAACTATCTTATCTCCAAGATGGCCTTTGTGGTGGGCCTGAGATGCCTGCAGGGTGAGATACCTGCAGGGCAGTCTCTACTAACATAATTGATTATGAAGCCAAGATGTTGTCAGCTGCGGCCTTCTTTACCTTGCCCTTTGAGGTATCCCTGACCTCGTTGGCCACTACAGGCCTCGGTCAGGACCAGTGATTCATAGAGATTCATTTACTATGAATCAGCTCCCATCGCCAGGCAAGGGGCCTAGGCCTAGGACAGGCTCACAGATAAACAGAAAGCCAATTAGTTAACTTTAAATCCTGCTCAGAGCCGCTTCGTAGTGGTCTCCAACAATAACTGCATCGGCAGAGAAACTAAAATGAGCTAGGGGACCAAAGGTAAGTACCCAGTAAGTGTTTTTTGTTGCCATTGAGTTTGTAAAAAGAGAGCTTGTGGCCCAAGAGGCAACCTGCATGCACTAGGGGCCCAGCGGCCAGCAAACTCACATTGTTGAAGTGGGGTGGGACTGGGCTGAGGGCTTGGGGACACCTCAAACTGCGAGTAAAAGTGGGGGCCCTGGCTGTCACAGCAGGGAGGAAGGTGGGATTGCAATGCAGACCAGGGACCGGGTTTGGGTGTTTGCAGGGAGGGAAGAGAGAGTGACAGAAAGCAGTGCCAGGGGTTGCTTTTGCGCAGGTGCTGGCCAGGCTGGAGGACCGCCATTCACCCCAGCAGAAGTGAGCTAGGGCTGGGGCAGAGGTGGGTCGGGTGACATTTTCCAAACCAGCATCAGAACACGTGAACGCATCACAACACACGTGTAAAGAGAAACCCACTCAAGAAAATCACCGCTGTGTTTGCTGTTGTGATCAGGGGATGGCTGGGGATGACGGCTGGAGGAGGATCCTCCGCCTCCTAGCTTCCATCTCCCCGTGTCTAGCCTGGAGGCTGAACTGAAATAAGCATTTATCATTAGCTTTTGTCGCAGAAGCAGAAGTCATCTTTATATTTCTCTTTCTGAAAAAGTCAGTTTGTGGCTGTCTATATGATTCAGTGAATCGGTTTCTCTCACTTTATTCAAAGTTCCCACCTTTGCGTGAAGACCGTCCTTACACGACCACTGAAATTCCCTCCGGTGACTACTAACGGATCTGTGGCATCGGTGTCTGCCTCATCGGTTTATGAGATGAAATTAATTAATATTGATTTATAAAGTACCGAGAACAGTGCCCGGCTCATAGCGGGCACAGGGCTGAATGTTAAGTAAAAGTCTTTCCATAATCAGCAATGAAACATGGGGTGAAATTTCAGCTGGGCATTTATTTGGATAAACATTAAGTGGCTAAATTATCATTTGGATACTTATGTTGAAAAACTCTGGCTGCTTTGCATTCTGAGTAATGGAAGACGAAGAAAATAATGAAACCCGCTGGGTCTCCACAGCCCTCTCTGCTACCCCCATCAGGGCTCACTCAAAGGTCGAATGACCCAGCTGCTGTCGCATGAGGTCTTTATATGTAAAACATGGAGCTTTTGTTTTTTGTTTTTTGTCTGGGTTTGGTTTTTGCATGGCCCACGTGTATTTGGCTCTTACTTTTTGATCCAGCTTGCCTGCCAATCTTTGCTGTTTAACTGTGATTATTCGAATCTAGTGTGATTAACTAACCCTGGAGATGAGCCTGCCATCTTGGTGCTTGATCATTATTTATCCCTTTCCTCTGTGCTATTTTTTCTTTTTTCTGTCCTTTCTTGGGAGTGACTGAGTTTTCTTTCTCTTAATGATTCCAACTTGTCTTTGATACTGATTTATTAATCATACCGCTTTCATTTTTATTTCCTGAGAATTCTATATAGCTTACAATCAATAAATTTTAATTTATAGTCTATCTTCAAATAATGTAATAATACTTGGTGTATAGTACAAGAACATGACTACATTAAATACCCATTTCATCTTTCAATACACTGGTCCTATTTGTTTTTTCAGCACTTAGTTTCGTGTGTTTATTTGGGCTTGGTTTGATTTTTGGCTGTCTTGTTTTTTCGCTTCTGAATTGCTTATTTGCTGTTTGTGTCTTTGTTTTGTGGTATCAGGGGTTCAGCTCAGGGCTCCCCATCATGCTGCCTTTCAACCCTTTTTCTCATATTTTATTTTGAGACAGGGTCTCACCAATTGGCTGCATTTCCCTGGGTGGGCTCAAACCTGCAGTTCTCCTGCCTCGGCCTCCCCAGCAGTTATCTTCAGGAGATTGAAAATGGGGAAAATATCTTTCATGTTTGCGTGTACACTTGCCAATTCTGGCACTGTTTATTTGTTGCTGTTGATGACGATTTAAAATCCCATCTAGTGTCATTTTCATTCTGCCTGGGGAAATTTCATAAACAATGTATAAGGTACAGAGCACCAGAGATCAATATTTTAAGCTTCTACTTTTCTGGAAAATAATTTACCCGTCTTCAATTTTGATAGGTATTTTGGATAGGAAATGTAAATGTTGCAGGTTTTAAAAATGTCATAACCGTAAAGCCGTCTCACGGGCATCTGATGCTCACAAAGTGTCCCCTGAGAGGTCGGCCGCCACTTTTATCTTTGTTTCTCTTTATGCAATAGGTCCCTTTTATCTGGCTGCTTTGGAGATTTCTCTTACTCCTCAGAAACTTGATGACGGCCTGTGATACAGTTTTTCTTGTGTTTTTTCTGCTCTTGAGTTTCATGCGGCTTCTGGGATCCAGAGGCTCACAGGTTCAATCAATTTGGAATCTTTTCTCTGTCTCCACTGGCCCCCCTCCTCCCCCCAACTGCACATTAGATCTCTCCTGAAATCACCGATGAGAATATTTTCTCACCATGTTTTTGAGTTTCGGTTTGGAGTAGTCCCGTCACCGTCCTGAGTTCACCGATGGCTTCTTGCACAGCGTGTTATCTGCTGTTCTTTTAATCACAGGCTTTGTTCCTCTCATCTTTAGAAGTCCTATTTAGGCCTTTTTCAAACCTCACCCAGTTCCTCTTCTGCTTCATCGTGTTACCTGCTCTTTTCCCAAACACCTGCCGTCCCGGGGCGGCGTGCAGAATCACGGCTGTGTGTCTCTCACGCCCCGCCGCTGTGTCGCTTAGATTGTCAGGTGACAGCGCAAAATGTGCACGTTGCTTCACTAGACATTGCCAGCGCATCCGCCACAGGTGCTGAGCTCTTAGGGATTCCCACTGGGAATATACGGGGGCCTTTGTCCCTGGGGCTTCATCGACTTGGTTCAGATTCCTAAATTTTTGTCAGTGTATTAGGTAAGAAATACTTTAACACAGATGTCATTTAATTTGTATTTCTCTTATAGTCAGCGAAGCTGAGCATCATTTATAAAGTTAAGAACTATTTGTATTTGTTTCTTTGGTTCACCTGTTATTAACTCTAACTACTTTGTAATCACTTTCTATTCTTTCCTCTTTTTTTTTTTCTTTGCCTTTTTGAGATGGGGTTCCACTATGCAGTTCGGGCTGACCTTGAACTCACTTTGTAGCCTAGCTTTGAACTTGCAGCAATCCTCCTGCCTCAGCCTCCCAAATGCTGGGATTGTAGGGATGTGCCACCAAGCCCAGCCTTGCAATCATGTTTCAATTCACATTTTTCTTCTCCATTTAGAAACTCCTTGTAGTCAAGATTATTCTTTCTTATGTGATAGAAACCGCATCTGTTTTTCTTTTACTCCTTCATTTGTCTTTTTGCTTTGTTCATTGTACATTTCTGAGGCCAAAGTTTTATTTGGTTGTGTACTTTTTTGTGGTTGTTGTTTTTGGTTTCATTTTTTGAGAGGGAGTCTTTCTGTGTTGGATTCCCGGTCCTCCTGCTTCAGCCTCCCACGTAGCTGGGATTACCAATGCACACCAGCTGCCCTGTAAACGTTTTAATCTTAAAATTTATATGTAACAAAATTTATTAGTGTTTTCTCTCTTAGCCTTTAGACTTTAACTTATAGTTAGAATGACTTTTATTACTAAAAATTATCAAGGAATTCACTTTAAGTTTTAAATACTTATATGGCTTACTTTCCTTCCTTTAATCTCTATTTTTTTTGTTTGTTTGTTTGTTTTGTTTTGTTTTGTTTGACATGCAGTCCTGGGAATTGGACCCAGGGCCTTCACAATGAGCTGTATTTTTTAGCCCCTTTTTTATTTTTTATTGTATTTTGATACAGATTCTCACGAAGTCACTAAATTGCCCAAACTGGGCTGGCTTGGTAGCCCTCCTGCCTCAGCCTGCCGGGCAGGCATTTGCTACCACACCCAGTTTAATCTCTGCTCCTTTGGGGCTTTATCTTACACTGTAGACCAGGCACTGGGATTTATTTTTGTTTGTTTGCTTGTTTGTTTTGAGACAGGATCTCACTATGTTCAATTTGGTCTTGAACTCACTACATAGCCTAGGCTGGCCTTGAATTTGAAGCAATCCTCCTGCCTCAGCCTCCTCTCCCAAGTACTGGGATTACAGGGCTGTACCACCACACCCCGCTCAGGCCCTGGGATCTGACGTAGATGGGGAGGCACAAGGCTGCGTTAGGCACCACCCCTAAATTAAAATGCTGGAATCATCAAACCAGTTCTCTAGAACTGCTGAGCTAATGAGTCTCAGGAGTCTGCGTGGGAAGATACTGTCATGGAGAAATCCTTCCCCTCCTAGTGAACTTAAGGATTTACCTGAGGACACGGAGACAAACACACACACACGCACACGTGCACCCACAAGCACAGGCATGCACACACATGTGCTTAGACGCGGAGACGGAGGATGAGATAAATCCTGAGAAACAGGCGCGCAGGGAGGAGCCCCTGTGCCATGTGACTGCGGGGAGAGTCGGGACTGCAGAGAAACCGCCGGAGCAGGGGAGCCCGCGGGGCCAGTGCAGGAGCAGCGCGCGGCGTCCCTCCCCAGGGGCGTCTGCAGGGCTGGAGAACGCGGGGCTCTCGGCTCCCCTAGCTGCACCACTCGCCACTCTTGTGCCTCAGGCGGAAGCAAGGAGCGGACCCAGGGCGGGACAGGCTCTCCGAGGGGTCTGGATGGGGCGTTTGCCCACCACGTGGCCGAGGGGCAGCCATGCAAAGACCGTGACAGCCACCAGCAGCACCATGAACCAAGCGGTGAGGCCGTGCTTCCCGGAACAGATGCAGGCTGGCGACCTGCGCGCTGGGTTTGCCAGGCCTGGGTGACGGGAGGGCTGAGGGTGGGACGCAGCAGCGCCCCGGAGACGGAGGACTGAGTCCGGGTAACACCGCCGCGTCGTCATCTGCACCACCAAAGAGCCAAGGCCTCCGGGTGGCTGGCACCACTGCGTCATTTCACCCGCAAACATCAGTTCCGGGGCAGAACCACTTTGACCTTTCATACCGAGGAGCCATGATTTCACGCTACCTCGCCCAAGCGGGAGGGAGGAAAGCCGCGTCCTCTGGGGATTTTCGGGTGATCCTCACCCAGTGACGAGGAAGTACTGCACCACCCGCGCCAGAAGCCGCCCAAAGTGGGAATTTCCACTCTGGAAGGCAGCCCGTTAGTGTGGCAGTGAGACAGTGCTGCCTTTCTGGTGGCTAAACTTGCAGGAAGCTTAAAGGCCTTGAGCAGCCCATTAGAGTCTGATCAACTAGGTCAGTGGGGAAAGCTTTCCATGAATCGTACGCAATGGCTAAATTTGATCTGAAAGTGGATTAGATAGGTTCTAAATAGTCCTCAGATTCCACAGTCCTTCAGATTCCACAAGTACGGGCGGTCCACCAAAACTCTCTTTCTTTCCTCCCTCCCTCCCTCTCTCCCTTCTTTCCTTCCTTCCTTCCTTCCTTTCTTCTTTCCGTCCATCACAACAAACAGTGACAAAAGGGTGCGGCTATGGTTATCAATTGAGGAACATAATGTAACTTATATTAATCTCATGATGTCTCAATAAATTTAATATGAAAATATTTATACAAGTTTTTCTTTTCCTGAAGTGTGTACACATTTTTTGGGGGCAGACTCCAAATGTGTAGATTTCAAATAATCCATCAACCTGAGTATAAATCTTAGTACATCGCAAGAGGGTTATTTTTTAAAATTCTTTTAACCTTAAATGTAAAAGATTTTAACTCTCCATCTTTAAAAAAACATAATCCAGGTATGATGGAAGTGAAAATGGCAATTTTCATCAGAGACAATGATGTTTCCCTAATTACTGGCTTTTCCATGCGTGTTTAAATCAGACTACATATTACGGTTTAACTCTCAGAATTCTCTTGAGCCTGTGACGAGGACCCAGGGCAGGAAAGTCACCGAGGATGTCAGCCACAAAGCAGATCAGCCTTCAAGATGTGATGCTCACGTCGGTGGTCAGTGGCCAGTGGTCACTGAGACTCCTGTGTGTCCTCGTGCCTTTCGATACACTATTTTCGAAATACAAAGATAAACACCTCTGCCATTTGCAAGATTTCTTGTTTCTTATTTGTCTCATTTGTCAGGAAAGAGGCAGGCATGAAATGGGATTTCGTTTCTTTCCCAGTCACTGCTCACGTCTCCTGAGCACCTCCATCCTTTTCCCGCGCTCTTCTCCACACATCAGGTTTTCCATGCAGTCGCTGCGTCATCTGCAGTCTGTGACCCGGAGACGGGATTTGAGAGTGACCCTGTATTAAACCATCATGGCCAGTGGTTTGCGTTTCACCCCTGCGCTGCCCCCCAGGGGTGGCGGGGGTGAAGGGAGCTGGGGTTGGCGAGGTGAGCCGGGATCCAACGACCCACATGGGACACTGAGCTAATCCCCTGGGGGCCCCGGACCAGTGCCCAGGTCCCTACCTGGGCAAACTGAAGGAGGAAGTGAAACTTTTAACCAGTTAGAAACCACAGGCAGCTTCTAACCGGGGCCTCCAAACCGGGCTACTGCTCCTCTTCAACCAAACAAATCTTCTCCTTACCTTGCTTCTGGGTGCCCCCTAAAACAGCCTCCCCACGAGCCCCCCGTGCATGTGGTCAGGAGTGGCTCCCTCCACGCCTTGCTGCCCTCTCAGGTAGATTCTTCCATACTTTAATGCTTCTCAGTTTGTTTCCTAAGAGATTATGAGTTAAATATAACCGCGTCCCAGGGAGTACATTAAGCTCTTTTCAAGCATGATTGCATGTAGTAGTTACACCAACTGCACAAGTCAGGTACCACTTTCGCCCTTGAGTAGGTGCAGGAGGTCACTGCTCCGAGGACCTTGGGGGCCTCGTGGTGAGGTGTGACTGGGACAGCCAGCTAGATGGTTTTCCACCCCCATTTCAGTACACATCCCGGAAGGCCCAAGCGTATTTGGATGGGCATTTCATATTTCATTCATAAATGACTGAACCGTTCAGCACTCACTGCGTAGCATTGCCCAGATGGTCTACTTCCCACACCCCAACACCAACCAGCGCCTAGCAAAACAGGCGCAGTGGAAGAATTTCTTTATTTCTGGTACAAAGGAGACAAGATGAGACTGGGCGGGGATTCGGCGTCCGAGCCCAGGTGCTGTGCCCTCGTGCGCCGTGCTAGCGAGCTTGGCCGCGGGGCCTTGGGTGGACTGGCGTGGTCCGACTCGTGTCTTCGGTGGGCGACTCCGCAGCCGTGTGGGGCGTGGACTTGGGCAGGCCAGATGGTCACAGGGGAGACTGGTGGGAGGGTTCCCAACACCTCCACATCGGGCGTGGACAGCACCGTGCTGCCTGAGAGGATGGAGGCCGAGAGACAGATCTGGAAGTCAGTCACCAATTACTGGGTACAGGGTAGAGGAAGGATCCAAAACGCCTTTCAGATTTTGAACTTGCGTGGCGAGGTAGTTGGTAATACTGTGCCCTTAACTGCAGCAAGCAACACTTCTGGAGTCACTAAGTAAAACCGTATTTGTAGCTTGCACCATTGGACAAGATGATTTCTCTTATATAGATCAAGTCCGTCTAATAAAAATAAAATGTAAGCCACATGGATAATTTTAACTACTAAGGAATCCACATGAAAAGTAAAAAGAAATAGGTGGCATTAAGCCGGGTGTGGTAGTGCGTGCCTGTAATCCCATCACTTGGGAGGCTGAGGCAGGAGGATTGCTGTGAGTATGAGGTCAGCCTGGGCTACAAAGTGAGTTCAAAGCCAGCCTGAACTGCATAGTGAGACCCTGTCCAAAAAAAAAAAAAAAAAAAAAGAGAGAGAGAAAGAGAAAGAAAAGAAAAGAAATAGGTGGTAGCAATGTTATTAAATTTTATTGAATGTAACAAAATATTAGTCTAATATAAAAATTATTAATGGATCACCTTAATGTTTTATTTTTATTTTCAGATGAAGTCTATGAAACCTGGTATCTTTCTCTCCTCTCTCCCTCTTCTCTTTTTTTTTTTTTTTTTTTTTTTTTTTTTTTTTTTTTTCTGTTTTATTGAACCAGGGTCTCACTATGCAGTTCAAGCTGGCTTTGAACTCATTGTGTAGCCCAGTCTGGCCTTGATTTTGTGGAGATCCTTCTGTCTCAGCCTCCCAACTGCTGGGATCACTGGCGTGCGCCAACGCAACCAGCTGAAATCTGGTATCTTTGACCCCTCGAGCCTATCTCTGCTGCACTAGTCACACTACATTGAATGCTCTGCAGATCTGTGTGGGCTGTGGCTACCGTGCTGGACAATGAAAAGCCTCCTTGCAGAGGTAGAGAATAATGCTGTCTTTCATAAAGGGACACTCGGCTTCTGGGAACTGACTAGCCCAGACAGACGCTCAAGCGCGGTTCAGCAAGAAGCCATTGGTTTAATAAGAAAAGATGTCCGAAGGGTCCACCTGCCTGGGGGCTCGGGTGGGAGCTGCGTCCCCTTTGCTGAGCTGCTCTTCGCACTGGAGGAGCCTGAGGTCCGGTCCCCCGCAGCCCTCTGTCCCCGTCAGTCCCCGGGCTGGCGGCTTCGCACGGCCTCCTCAGCTCACAGCCACAGAGCTGGTGGCGAGGCAGGCGGCGACGTCCGTGGCAAACTCTACCCAGAAGGGAACCGCAGAACGACCACAGATGCTTTCCTCAAAAACAAGAAAAAAAGAAGCGGCTTTTTTTTCTTTTGAACATCACAAATTGAAATATGCTTTGCAAGTGTGAAAATAATCTCAAAACCACCATGAGTTAAGTTTTGCATGAACACATTGATTCTCCCGGTGAGCAGATAATGTTTGTGTATCCTCATCCTTAAAAATTACTTTTAATTCTGAAGAAAGCGGTCAGCAGCCCCGCCAGGCAAGGCTCCCTTCAACACTGGGAAACTGCAAAGGCTGAGGAGCGGAGATAAGAAAGTGCACAATTCTTCCACAGAGAGAGATAAAGGCCCAAGAGCAAAAACAAACTAATGAAGCCAGTCCCGCCCCCTTCCTATAAGAAAGTTCACAAGCAGAGGTATGCCCACTAATGCTTAACACCGAGTTTTCGGGAAAAACTGTTTTATAAATATTTACTATAAATTTGATATACAGTATGGCATGTAGACAATACAATTTAAAAATAAAAATATACTATATCCTTGCTTATAGTGGTTATGTTTTTTTTTTTCTTGGTACTGGCGATCAAACTCACAACCTCACACTTGCCAGGCAAACACTTGTGCCACTGAGCTAAATCCCTGGCCCCTTGGTTGGCATTTTTTTTTTTTTTTTGCCTGAATCCTGGAATCTGTAGCTAACCTATCCTATCTGCTATCAAAGAGAACAGAGAAACCCTGAAGACACATGTTACAAAGTCATTGCTTTGTCAACATGAGTCCTTGTGCTGAATCACAAAGTTGTTTTTGAATAATGGGTCCATTTCAAAATACCAAGACATGCGGCTATGGTGGGCAAGCCTCTAATCCTGGCCCTCGGGAGGATGAAGCAGGGGGATCTCCACAAATTCAAGGCCAGCCTGAGTTACACAGTGAGTTCCAGGCTACCTTTAACTACAGACCCTGCCTCAAAAAATAAGCATAACAACAAACAAGAGAGAGAAAGAGAGAGAGAGAGAGAGAGAGGTTCATACTGCCTGCCGTCACACTGCCTTTTGACCATACAGGATGAGCAGCTGAAAGCAGCCCCCAGCCGTAGAAGCCAGTACAGTGTAATACACTGACCAGAGAGCATTTCTTTCTTTGCCTTAATGTTACTTATTTAATTACACATTTATGTGACTCAGTTTAGTTTTTAATAGCAGCTGTGTTTAATAACTGACTCCCCAAATTCCTGAAATTTTCAGACCAGCTCTTCGGAGCCCACACAAACCAGCCCCACACATCCCTGGCTTGAGGCGGGAGCCCAGGTGCCGGTGGGTGAAGCAGCTGTGGGGGAGCTCACATAGCCCAGCGAGGAGACCACGCCGCCCGCCTCGACAGGCCAGGCGGCAAAGCCCCGCAGACCGAGTGCTTGGGACGACGAGAAGGCCCTCGCTCCTGTGCACATCTGTGAGTGTAGCCCGCTGAGTGTGCTCATCAACACAAGGCACATCCCGCAGGAGCTGCAGGCCCACAGCCTTGATCTTAATAACCGGTCAGCACGCAGGCAGAGAGAGGTACTTAACTCGGATTTTCACAGAAGCATCAAAGGCAATGCGAGAAGGACTACGCTATGCTCCGTAATAAGATCTCTGCGGCTGGGTACAGGAAATTAACCAGCAAGCAGCAGTGTTTTGCGCAGGTGTCTGGTTCTTTTTGCTCCAGAGCTGAAGACAACGCAGGATGTGTTGGCCTTTCTGCCCAGTGCCTCTTCCGCTCTGTGCTGCTCCAGGGTTTCTGCCTGGTCCACCCCACACCCACCCTCTCCTTGTGCAGAGCTGGGGATTGAGCCCAGGGCCTTCACCCTGACCCCCACCCCAATCCCTTTTTAATTTTTATTCTGAGACCGTCTCCCTGAATTTCTAACTTGCACAAGCTGAGCTCAAACCTGTACCCCTCCTCCCCCAGCCTCCCCCTGCCAGAGGACTCGGATTGCGGACGGGCATCCCCACCCACGCTCGCTCTGTTCCTTATACATCTGGCCACAGCTGTCTCTGAATCCTCAGCCTTGGCTGCCCAAGAAGTGACCACAAAAATCCCTCACTTGTGTGAGCCTTTCCGGCGCTGCAAGCAGACAGTGTCCCTGGACCTGCAATTTCCCTGGAAAATGGTTTTTCCTCTCCCACCGCAGCTCAGATGTCTCAGTGTCCGGCTTTAAAGTGTGTTAAAGTGAACGCAGTCTGAGCTGCAGGCAGAGTCTCCATCGCGGGGACATTTGTCAGGAAACAACAGTTAGCACGCTGTGGACCTTGCTCGCCTCTCCCAGGCGCACGATGTGAATACGGCAGGGGGTGGCTGCCCCTTTCCATATCTGGTGGGATTAACTGTGTCAAAAAAAAAAAAAAGTCACTGTGAAGCAGAACTCTGAGCCACGCAATTCATTTTTATTGTTTCTGAGTGGGACCAGGTAATAGCTCATGATGATGTATTAGAGTTCACCCTATGCCACCTCGAATTTGCATTCCGTAACTGATTACCATATTTCTTTTCATAATGCACCACTCTCGCTTGATTTACACCATCCTTCAGTGGGCTTTTGTCTCATTCTGTTATGTTTTTCTCAATTGGCATCACATTCCTGCCGTAGGATAACAGCACTCTGGTCCTGGGTGTTGTCTCACCTTACTTTACCCTCATAAGCCTGATTGATAAGGCTAAACGACACAGATCAGCCTCCACACGTGCACGTGAAGCAGTAGCGTGGTCACTCCAACCTCAAACCACAGAATGCTACTTTACCATTATGGCTCTTGTAAAATGAAGGACGTGAACTGCAGGCGTGGTGCAGCGGTAGGACTCTTGCTTAGTGTGAGTGAGGCCCTGGGTTCGATCCTGGGCACCGTAGAGAAACAAAAAGCACTCAAAAGTCATGAGACTATGGTACCCAGGGGCTCTGAAACTAAAGAAGAGAAAGTCAAGCAATTACGTCAGTTGTGCCTGTAGCCAGGGTAGAGTGGTCCTGAAAACAGGGCTGTAAAGCCAAATGAAGCAGGAGTCGGAGCCATGAACCTTCTGGGAGGGAGGACGATTCCAGCCCCTGCCGTGTCAGCTGCTACCCAGGGGACCAGGGCCATGGTCTCTCCTTACTCCCTTCCGGCGCAGCCTCCCCCTGGGCGGGGCATCATTCTACAGAGCTCTCTGGGCCACGTAGCCGGGCAGGGACACCCGCTCCTCCTGTCTCCGCCTCTCATCACAAGACCCAGCCACTGCCTGGTCCTTCCGTGGGATCAACAATGGGCACTGACCAAAGCCAGGCTACTTCCTGGGGACCTCTGCCAGACCTTCACACCAAGAACTTTTCCTTTTTCCCTCTGTAAGGACTGCAAAGCCCTGGGGCGGTGAGTGTCCATCCAGCGCCCACAAAGCCGGGCTGATCTTTGTCTGTCTACCCGCCTCTTTCTTAACACACCTCCTTTAGTTTGCTTTTTAGTTACTTATATTCTGGGTCTTTCATATTAGAGAAATCATGTAGTACTTAACTTTCTGTGTCTGATTTTTTTTCATTTAGTATTACGTTCTCACAATCCATCCATTTTCCTACAAAAGTTTCCAATTTATCCTTCTACGTGACTGAGTAATCTATCATATATGTGACAGATATAGCTAGATCGACAGACGTAGACATAGACATAGACATAGACGTAGACATAGACAGACATAGACATAGACGGACATAGACATAGACGGACATATCTGTGGATGGGCATTTAGGCTACTTCCATGATTTAGCAGCTGTGCGTTGTGCTGCTATAAACTGACCCACCTTGAAGGCAAGGAGAAACACGGCTGAGATGCTGGGGAGGTTCCTACCAGCACCCTTTATTCTATCCTAAAGTGGGCGGTTGCAAACTCTTCCTCTCTTTTCCTGCTGATGGTGGTGAGTTCATTTTCCTGGTTTGCCCCCACAGGGACAGTAGCCATGGCGGTGTGGTCCTGGCTCACCAGGGGCCGTGCATAGTTCTAAGCCCTTGACTCACACGTGGAGGCCTCACAGCCCCACAAGGTCGGTCCCATCGATTCCAACCTTCGCCGCTTTCCTCACAGGAAGCCAGAGCCCAGAGAGGGTGCCCCGTGCAGAGCCACTGGCCCAAAGAAGACACACATAGAACTGGTCCCAGAGTGTCTGCGCCCAGCATCTACAACTCAGCCACAGCTCAGCCGCCTCTGTATGGTCCGAGCAAACACAGAGAGCCCAGCCGGCAGCTGCACACCGCTGCGCCTCCCGTGTGAGGCAGAGACGTCAGCACAGCATTTTATCAGAGGAGGCGCTCGGCGCACAGCGGCAATTTTATAACTGTGCTACCCTCATCCTGGGGGGTACCTGGTGGGCGGGAACAGGCGAGTTTATATTTACAAAGAGCTTTGGGGACTCTAAAGCTGGCTACTAACAATCATGACAGTTTGTTTCCCCAAACGAGCAACAGCCTGGTTCCTTGGCACACAGAGGAAGAAAGAACCACGGTTTGGACCTGATGACTGGACTGTCCCGTCACTGTCACATGAGGGAAGAAATGGTCACTTGAGGCTTGGCTATTTTTAGGAGAATCCTTCAAAGTGACTAAAAAGAAGCTTAAGATGATGCTGAGACCCTTGAGAAAGGAGTATTATACCTTTCACTGCTGAACTTCAAAGAATTTTGCACCCCTTTGTTCTGAATTCAATTCAGCTGCCAGCGGTAGAGAAGGGTACTCTTCCTGAATCAGAGCAATACCTGTTACCTACAGATCACAAACTAAATATAATTCTGAAGGTAATGTGATTGATAGCAATGTGTATGCAGGCAACTGCGACCCTTTAATCCATTTATTCCGTGGTGCGTGCGTGTCTGTGTGTGTGTGTCTGTGTGCGCACAGCTACCCCATCACACAGATCTGTTCTCCACAGATGCGGTACAAACTCACTACTTCCATCTTCCTGGCCCTTTTTTTCCTGCCGGGCCCAGTCGAGAGGCCGTGCTCAGCACAGGGCAGTCCCAGACAGAGACATCTGGCTGAAGATTCAATCAGCTCAAATCAGTTGCCTGAGTCTAAAGCTATGGCGTTGGGCCGGGAGTTTGCTACACACAGTTCTCCACCCTCTTCTACTCATTTGTGGGTTCACTGCTTATCCTTCGATTCACTTAGTGAACATGAGCTTGTAAATGCACTTGCTTTACACACACCCGTGCCAGAGGAGGCCTCCTGGTCCGGGGGGTGCAGCCCTGAAGAAGAGGGTGTTATTTTCATGTGGAATAACCCGAGAGACGCTCCTGGTAGCACCCAGGGCATGACGTCTGTGCTTCAGTACCCCATGCTTGGAGGCGCATGGGCCCTCCTAGGACCTTTATGTCCTGCCTCCTGGGAAAGCTGCAGTGATGTGTCGGTCCTGGGGCCTGATGCCATCCCGGTCCTCGGCCTTTTCCTGACCTCTGCGCTGGATGCTGACCAGGATAACCCGGAGCCCCCCCTCCCCCGCCAAGTTGTCCCAGCTGACTTACAAGCACCCACTGCCGGCTACCCCACCACCCCAGCTCCATTTCAAGGAGGCTTCTGCTAACACGATCACGGCCCTCTCTTGGAAGTAGTTATAGCCTTCAGAGCACAGTGGAATCACTTCACCGGCAGGTTAACGGTGGTTAGAGTTTGTTGAATTCCCCAAAACCGCAGATAGATTTTGCTACCCAGAACCTTGAATTCATATTAAATAATGTTAATACAACAATTTTTTACATGTACAGCATAACAAAAATGAACCTGTCTGTGTTTGTCGAGCATAAGGTAGCGAGTGATTTTGCCAGTTAACCATGTGAAGATCCGGCCAGGAACGTAGGAAAGGTACTGTCATCTCACGTGACAGGTGAGAGAAACTGGGCCCCAGAGGAAAGAAGGGACACCCCTCGGTCACAAAGCACCAAGTGGAAGAAACAGAGCTTCCTCTGGTGTGTGTCCTGCCCCAACCCCGAATCACCCTTTCACAAATTTATGATTACTTTCAACTCCCCCGGGCCCTGGAGACCTGGTGCAGGTCGTGAAAATCTTACCGAATCTTGCAGTCTGCACCGCATCTGAGGTCTGAGTTGGTCCGCATGGGTTTGAATTTCCTTTGCTCTCCAAACATCCCAGGTCGGTGTGATATATAAACTTCATCAGGGAACCACGCCCTCGGACCCGGGGCTGCATCCAGACGAGACTGCACAGCGGGCTGGGGTCTTCCTCACGTGCGTCACCTTCTCCCTCTCCCGGTCTACACGCACCCTCGCTGGCCTGCTCAGGTCTTGGAATTCCCTTCCACCCATTTCTGCAGTGAGAGGCTTGGCCAGTGCTCCTGGGCTGGCCCTGCCTCCACGAAGTGTCACCAGACATCGTCCAGGAAATGCTGAATTTCCTGGCAGCCAGTTCTGCCATCTGAAAGCCTCCAGGTGTCAACTGTGGGCCACCTCCAACCAAGTGTGTGCGCTTGAGCCCCACATACATCAGAGCAGGCCAGGGGGTAAGCTGTTCATCTGTCTAATCGACAGACGTGGATAGTCTATTGACTGGGTGCAATATTAAGGCTCCTTGTACCCTTGCCTTAGGAAACAAGATGGAAGCAAAGGTCAAAATCTAATTTTGCAAGCATCCTGTTGGGGCCATGTTCCACAGTGCTGCTTCGGGCCTCCTTCTTCAGCTCTGGCCTCCCAGCCGGTGCTATTCCCCGAACTTGCTGAAGCGTTCCTCCTAGCCTCGGTTCATCAGAAATACGTCTGTGCTTTGTGACCCAGAGATGGGCACCCCAGGAACCCCCTCCAGACTACCCCCATCTGCTCTCCCTCTCCCTTGCCAACCCCTGCATCCCATCCATGGCTCCCAGGCCAAGCGGTCTGCCCACCCAGGGTGACTGCTGAGCCAGCAGGTGACAGATAGGAACCATCTCGGGTCCTGTTTCCAGCTCGTCCTGCGAGACCCATGTGACACTTCACGAGCGCATCTCTTCAACAGCGATGGAGATTCCATCTCAGACTCTGCCCTGGGCTTTCGCTCGGGCCCTGGCGTGTGGCCGTTTATGGGGGGCTGTCTGCTTTCCTGGGATGCAGCTCCCTTCTTCCCCCAAGGAGAAGCAGAGTGAAGACCAGGTTATGTGGAGCCTGGAGGCAGTGGGGGGTGGAAAACCACAGCTGAGCCTGGAGAGGCACCCAGGTCGGCCTGGGGCCTGGCTGCCCCGTCTCTAGCTCCACACCTGGGTCTCCGAGGGGCTGTGTGAGCTGCTGGGTGTGTACTCCTCACTCTCGGAGACGCCCCTCCGTGCTGCCCCAGCTGCCGGTGCCTGCTTCTCAGCCTGCAGTGACACACCTCTCAGAAGAGGCTGGCTCATGTCATCTCCCAGGGGAAGCCTACTCCTCGGTGACTCTTTCTTCAACTGACACCCTGTGGAGACCAGGACATTCCGTGCTTTCCATTTATTGATTTATTTTTGTGGTGCTAGGGATTGAACCCAAAGCCTTCACATAGAACTATATTCTTGGCATCCCTCTTTTAAAATATGTATTTATTTATTTATTTTTAATCTTGAGACAGGTTCTTGCTGAGTCACAGATTTGGTCAGCCTGGTGCAGGGTTGGTGATCCTCCTGTCTCAGCCTCCCAAAGTGCTGGGATTGCAGGCTTGTATCAACCACTTCACCCAGCTCAAATTCTCATTCATCTTAGTTCCCTTGAAAATCCTAATGATGATGGCAGGTGCTTGAGATGCGTGGATGAGTGGGTGGGTGGATGAGTGGATGAATCGATGGTTACTTGGAAAAAAGAATTGGCAAAGCCCTAATATAATTATAAACCATGGCTCTGTGAAAATAATCCTAAATACAAGTCTTTTTAGACTAAATCATATTCCTGTGGCTGGTCTACCCTGCTGGGCTCTATCAGTAATAATTCATTTCCAATCAATAATGATTCAATTTATCTGTAGAAGTCACTCACATGACTCAGTTCCTCCCTCCCACCCCATCAATAACTCGAGTCCTGACCTGGCTGCCCGGCGGCCCTGGTGACATAATCCATTCAACCCAATTACCAAATGGATCCCAGAGGCCAGGGAGGTTAATGAAGAAAAATAGCTTTGATCTTTTCTTAAAAAAATAGATACCAAGAAAGGAACATAAAAATCAGGGGGTTCTAAATTTTCTGTGTCATTGTGAGAGACTTCAGGAAATAAATTTGTATATTTCAAGCAATGACAGTAAAAATTTTAAAGTATTTCAGGGTAGCAAAATATGATACTAGGGGAAAGTAGAGAAAGGGAATGGAGGGGTAGGTGACTTCGGTATGTTATGTACCTGTGTGGATCTGTTAAAATGAAACCCGTTCGTCTGGACAACCAATAGGCGCTAATAAAAAACTCTGGGGAAAACTTTGCAAGGCAAATTCAAGATTTGCCAGCTTCACAAAGGGTGAGGGCGCTACGCCTACCTTCTCCAATACTTTTAAGCATACGTGTTGCTTAAAGTATTTCCTCCTCATCTCAGTGCAGCCGTGAGTTCTTCACCCCGGGTTTAACTCAGTCATTTGAAGGTGGTGCTGGGGGCAGTGCTGGAATCTGAGGGCTGCAGGGACTGTGAAATGTGAGCAGACTGAGCACGGTCCCCTCGGTAGGGAAGGACGCTGCCCTCACTGCCCGCACGCCTGCCTCGGTGGCCGCGTCGCTTCCAGAACACTTGCTAAGGGTCAGAGCCCCGTCCCACAGCAGCTGTCTTCCTGCTCTGGTTCTCAGTGATTGCCCCACAGCAGCTCCGCCAGATAAGCCGCCAAGGCCAGGACAGGCGCTTTTCTTCCGTT